>JASANB010005468.1:0-13634 GCA_030248155.1 Sabatieria punctata
GTAACAGGGGGTCTGTATTTCAGTAACAAAAATTGCCAAAATCGCTTGTAAAGCAGCACTTTTTAGCTGTATTTCAGCCCAAATTACAGATTTTCGACGATTTTTACCCGATAAATTGCGATTTTTTCAGAGCCCCAAACCCCCTGCCCCTTCAGCGGATGACCTGTTACATACATACATATACATGCAGACATGGGCAAAGGGGGGGCTGAGGGGGGGTTGGCCCCCTCAGCCTCTGACCTACCCCCCCCTCAGCCGGCCGCTACCCCCCCCCTCAGGAATTTTTTGGAAGAAGTTTGTATAGAAAATTATGATAAAAATATACCTTTATTAGGTGTAAATGAGCTCAGAATAGCTTATTTTAGCTTATTTTAATGAAAAACAAGCCAAAAAACTTTGATTTTAGCAAAAAATCGGACTTTTTGGCTTACCACCCCCTCAGCCCCCCCTCAGGAGCTCCTACCCCCCCTCAGCCCCCCCTCAGGAATTGAAAATTCTACCCCCCTCAGCCGAAATGCTAGCCCATGTCTGTATACATGTATGGTATTATGATATTATTATGGATTGCATCTGCGAAAACTGACTTGATTTTAACTGATTTGATGTAAAAAAAAGAATACGTAAATAGAAAATGAAGGTTTTCTGTTCTGTTTACATTGTTCAGAAATTAGTTGAGTAGACAAACAGAACAGGATTAACTTGTCGTCCGAACGATAAGACACTCTAAAATTAAGCTCTAAACATAGATAGTTTCTTCTGCACATAGTGGCATTTTGATTCACTTTTGCAGCACAAATTTTATATGAAAACAATATTTTCAGCGCATTTCGCTTATTGAAGTAATGTCTTTTTGACAATGATATCGATTTAGAACGATTTTTGGGCTTCAAAATTAGCACTTCCACAAATTCCAATTTTTTTGCACTCATTTTGAAAAAATTCAGCATTGGGGGTCTTCAATAGCGGGTATTCCTTCATCTCTACTCACCACTTTACAGTGAAAAACATTGCAGTTGGTCAGGCATACATGTATCTACGTATGTACAAGTACATGTACATTATTGGGGTCGGCAAACTACACAAGACCATTTTTGAACTATCAGATTATCGGTATCAAATCATACATGGGTCGCGGGGGTAAGGGGGGTTACCCCGTCCACTCGCCGGTGAATACCACCCCCTCGGCCGGCCATACCCCCTCCCTGACCAGCCCCTTCCCGGAGGGAGGGCAAGTAATTTTTGAGCAAATTTTAAAATTTCTTAGAATTTCAAAAGCTAAATTACCAGTAAAACATATTTCTATGCTGTTTAGCAGTATTTGAGTTGAAATTAGCGGTATTATTAGCGATTTTTAGCCGAAACTTGCCATTTTTTCAATACTTGAGAGAGTTTCAGTATAAGCTACTCCTCTCCCAGAATTTGAACTGTCAGACAGCTCGGCTGGTGCTTGACGGCCGCAATTTTTGACAATTTTTCCGGAAAAGCGAAAACGGCCTAATTTTTCGGGAAATCCATCTACAGTACATAATGGCTCCGATAATTTCTCAGATCCCCTCACTTCAGATTTTTCCGGCACGTGTATGGTCTGTGATTGTAAAAAGCTACAAAAATTGCCTTGAAAATTCCTTGCCAGGAAATCGGAGCGCGGTGGTGGAAAAATGGTCTTGGTAGGGGCATCCCTCGGATCAGGGGGTCTCTCCACCATCCCGTGTAAGCACTAGACTATG
Organism: Sabatieria punctata; assembly: GCA_030248155.1. NCBI lineage: Eukaryota > Metazoa > Nematoda > Chromadorea > Araeolaimida > Comesomatidae > Sabatieria > Sabatieria punctata. Next base: position 1,728 of record JASANB010005468.1, read on the forward strand.
AATGAATTGTCTTACGACAAGTCTCACCGTTGTTGGCGCACAATCGGTGAGCAGTACACAGAAAATGAATTTAAAGTGACTGAAATTTATACACAAAACCGGGTTTAATCGCATGTTGGCATCTGGTAAAAAGAAAGAAAAACTTGCAGATTCGGCTTTGCCGACAAGGCCGAGAATTTATAGCAACTATGTAGTTTAGAACGTCATACATGTAAGAGGAAGTCTACCTCCCCACGAACTATGGTCAGACCTGCCAGTTCGTTTTTCCACCCCTCCGATTATGCATGGACCAAGTTTTCCTACAATTTCAAACAAAGATTGCGTGCAGAAAAGAGCGAATGTTTATCTCGAAAGTACGATTTTCCATTTTAGCACTCTAATTTGGGCCCAGACCACCGACCCCCCTTCGGCGGATGACTTGTTACACATGTATGTATGAAGGTGATCAAAATGATAGAGTGGGTGAAAGAATGAACAACAGGTGCATTATTATATTAGCTTAGTTAGTTTATGAATAAAGCTCATGTTGGGCGGAGACTGGTGGTATAGATAAAACAGGCACGTACATACATACCCTTCCAAAAAGCAGGTATTTGGCATAAGCGCTCATTTTCTAGGCCGACGAGCACGCCACCAGCAGACCAAATAACGCCCTCTCGCTTAGTGCCGCAAATCTGGTGATTTATTTTCTCACCAAAAAACCGCTGGTGCCTAACCCAAACAGTTAAAATAGATAAAGTTTAAGTCAGCAATACGCTAGCTTTGCTATTGACCGGGCCGACTAATAGTCCGAAACTCAATATGTCCCGACAGACACAATTCATTAAAAACCGGCTCCGGTTACAAAAAAAGAGCATTTCTCACCAATAATTTGTCAGATTCATTGGAACCGGGAGTGGAGATTGTAAACGAGCGGTTCCGGTTCATTAGAACCGTTTTGTAGAGATTTTTTGAGTCCATATAGCTCATAGTTTTGATCGGCTGACCGTTTGAGGCAGAACAAAGCGATACAATAAGAGCAGCGCCGCTAGACTTTTGACCGGCTGGAAATAGGAGCGTCTACCTGTTTGACTAAGCCCTTATCGGCTCAACAGCTGAGCAAATACGCACACACACTGGTCACGCGTCAATTGAAATGAGCCGCCGTTTGTTTACTTAGCGCTACAGATACCGTAAGCTGAGGAATTTTTAAGCCCACAACCCTGAACAAAAAGAAACCTTGAATTTTGCTTCAAAATTAACAAGATTTCAGATCTATTAGCGTTTCCGTTGAAGTAAAAAAGTCAGTGGAGGAGTACTCGGGATTTTGAACTGGGCTAAAATTTTGAAAACCCCACTAAGTTTCACTAACACTTGCATCCACCACGACTTGGAAAACTTGAGTGGTACGCAAAATTAAAGGTAGGGGAGCAATTTTTGAAAAAGGCATAACAAGGCATTTTGACGGTAAAACCAACCAGACAACTAGCCCCATGTCTGGGTAAAATTACTAATTTTATTTTATAAGAATTCTATTACATTATCTAAATTTTCCATTTTGACCCAATTTTTCTTGTGTAACCTATGCCAGAAGGATTGTATGATGCACCCACCATTACACCCAACTGCAGCTGAGTACACTACTGCTAGCATCAAACCATAAGAACGACAAAAAAGCAAGCTAGTTAGTTAGTTTAAATTTACCAATGATCGAGCACTTGCCCTGGCGGCCAATAATTGGCGCCAGCGTTAAAAAACCACGATGCTTGCTGTTTTTTACACACAGCCAGCAGCAGACGGTCAAAAAAGAACTAAGAAACAAAAATAGACACTATCACACCATACATCACCACACACAAGCACGTACAACATTCAGTACGTACCGCCACGGGGAGCAGCGGCGTGTAGCGGTACTTTTTCCATAGCGCGCTCTGAAAAATGGCAGCCGAAAATTAGGAGCTTACTCGGCGGATTAGAGGCCTCCATAGCGAGTTATTATTATTACTGGTCGTCCACACACCTACCGGCACGCTCTTAAACCGAGGCAGACTAGCATGTCTGCTTAATTTTCTCACGTGGACCTGCACAACGGACATTATCATCATAACCTTTCGGTGCAGAAGCTAATACACCGACTGAGTATGTCCCGCGGGGGATGCCAAAATTGAAGCCACTCCTTAAAACTAATCCACTTACGTCTTGCACGCTCAAAAAGCGAGGCCGTTTAGAGGCTTTGGGGCTGGTGCAGGGAGCCACAGAAGAGTGCATTTGGCTGAGGAAACCGCAATCTAAACTAACAAACCGAGCTTAGCAGTTGGATTAAGAAGGCCGGGAGGGTAGGAAGGAAGGCAAGTGAACGGCCAGGGTGTAAAGTGCAGCTAGAAGAGGCTTTTTCGCTCCAGTCGGTGACGTTTACAAAACGGCCGGAGAAACAAGTGCACGCGGCAGCTGATTTATAGAAAGAAGCTCACTGCAGAGACAGGGACTACTTCTGGTTCTAATAAATTAGATAGTTAGCAAGGGTTTCCCTTCGGCCGCCGGCGGAACAGACAAGGATCAAGTTTTGCAACCGAAGGACAGGCAGAAAAACAACGCCTAGTCTGATCGCATTACTGATTTGGTGGCGCCTCGCCAAAGATTTAAGGCCTCCCTGAGCTGGCTGACTGGCCAAAAAACTTTGTTTGTCTACTTTACTTTGCCGTGGGCATATGAGTAACAGGGTTCTGATATCTACAAACAGGTTTTTGAACTGTTTACAAATTTAGACTCAAACATTACCTGTAAAACAACATTACGCGTTACTTTCTATTTCTTCCGAGATTCCGACTCCTTCTGCTATTTAGTAGAGTACGAACTGGCATTGGAGCTATTTCCGCCGATCCAAGATTAGTTTTAGAAGGCGTTTTTGCTCGAATCAAGTAAAAGTTAGCAGGACTTGTAACCATGACTAGATAAAAATCGGACTTTTTGGCTTACCACCCCCTCAGCCACCCTCAGGCGCTCCTACCCCCCTCAGCAGACATGGGCAAAGGGGGGGGGTTGGCCCCCCTCAGGAATTTTTTGGAAGAATTTTGTATAGAAAATTATGATTGGAATATGCCTGGATTAGGTGTAAATGAGCTCAGAATAGCTTATTTTAATGAAAAATAAGCCAAAAAACCTTGATTTTGGCCAAAAAACGGACTTTTTGGCTTACCACCCCCTCAGGCGCTCCTACCCCCCCTCAGGATTTGAAAATTCTACCCCCCTCAGCCGAAATGCTAGCCCATGTCTGCCCCTCAGGAATTGAAAATTCTACTCCCTCAGCCGAAATGCTAGCCCATGTCTGTACGTATAGCACATACATGGGCCGGGGGGTAAGGGGGGTATACCCCTCCCCCTCGGTCGGCCATACCCCCCCCCCTCGGCCGGCCATACCCCCCTCCCGGAGGGAGGAAATTTTCGCTTATTTAAGGCAAAATAGGCGTTTTTTTGCCTTTTTTCGGGGGGGGGACCCCCCCCCCCCCCCCGAGGTCTCAACCCCCACTCCCCCTCCGGATTTTTCCGGCCCATGTATGGTATAGCACTCTACAACATCAGCTCTATAAGAAGCTAACAATAATATGTGGAGTTCTTTGCTCAAATTACGATCTAATTGTGAATTTACTTACATCAGAACCTCTATGGTTGCATTATCTACTGTTTTTCCTCAAACAAACAAGGTTTACCACCAAAAATACTGTAATGTTGGCACGTACTGTACTGATAACTGCTCACTTGAGAATAAAAATCTGTCTCTGTTTGTGATACTAGAACTGGGGTACCATAAACAGCACTATACGGTAATTTCTTCTGAATAACTGCTAACCCTGAAAATCGCAATTGCTATTTCTATTGCAAAAAGAAAGTGCGATTAGGCAAGAAGGGTAGGCTAGAAAAATTTGCCGAACGGGGTAAGATCAAATAGAAAAAGTCTGAAAAAGCAGAACCACTCGTTTGGCACCATTGCTTGATTGCGTGACCTGACAATACTCTAAATCCTTTCTTCCTTTTCCAGTCCAATAAGGCCACTTAAAATCTGAACAACACTCCTAAATACCGTCCTACCGTGCATAAAGTGCTATTAATTGAAGGATATATTGATTTTGGGACCGAATTAAAGAGACCGATGGCTCGCAGACCACTAAAGCAGTGCGCATTTAAGATTAGATTATAAAACCCTCGCCAGACTGGGCTAATTTATTTTCTGCCCAAACGATCTTCTGCAGCACTACGATAGATAATTATTTTGCACACACAAATCCAGGCCTCACCAAATCGGCCTTGCTTAACTGATTTTGTGAAGCTACTACGCCGACATGTGACAGGGGGTCTCTGCTTTGCAGCAACAACTTAGGCCAGCAGACCACCAGATTGGGACCCACGTGATGACTATTTTTTGTGACCTACTAGAATTTCAGTCACTAAAATTGCTATATGCCTATGGCAGCGGTACCATTCTATCACGCACAGGGTTCATCAAAAAAACAAACCCATAGATTTTTTGCTGTAACAGCCTCAAATCTCAACCGATTTAAATGCAGCCTTATTTAAATGAAAGACAAATAAATTCTGGAAACACTGCCGAAATTTTTATTGATGTACTCTGCTTAGTTCCTGAGATATATGCCCTCAAAGTCAACACAGTGATTTTGACAATGGACCAGAGTTATTTTCATTATTCCGATGCACTTCATAATAAAACGTATTCTTACTACTGCTGAGAGCAAAGGAGCTTTACTGGTGACGTAAAGTCTCGTTAGCCCTTAAACAGTAGGAATCTGTTTTATTTTGAAGTGCAACGGAATCGCTCTTGCTCTTTACCAAAAAATGTTTCGCATTTGAGGGAAAATACCTCAAGAACTAAGCAAAGTACATCAATAAAAACTTTACCACCCTTCCAAGAATTTATTAATCTTTCATTCAAAACGGATTTATTCAAATCGGTTTGAGAGTCATGGTTGCTACAGTAAAAAATCTACAGGGTTGTTTTTTGACATATGCTGGATATGGTACGGTACCATAAGGTAGAGGTATCCTGTGTGCCAGTAGCATATATGGCGCTGGCATACACACGACGGAAAAATGGGTTGAGTGAGGTAGTCAAAATCCGAGCAATTGGGAATGGGACTGCCGGTTTGGGAGGTCGCGGCAATTTTTGATGGAAAGGTCCAGGAAAAGTTTGCATCAGTTGTGTGGTTTGGAGGAGGTCGGACCCAAGTTGGGGGTGGGCAACCTTCGGACCGGACCTCCCATAAGCTGTCAATACGGCTGAACGCGCTCGGTTTTTGATGAGCACAGAAGGTTTGAAAGAGCAATGCACGAAAATAGAAAAACAATTCAAAGTGTCAACCGTCTCGCGAATGGGAGACGCCCAGTTCGCCGCGACCGGTTCGCCGCGCCCAGTTTGCCGCGGCCGGTTTGCCGCGAGCCGGTTCGCCGCAGGGTTATACCGCCGCGGACCGGTTCGCCGCAGGTAATAATTTTTGAATTCGGTTTAGCAAGCGTACATATACTGTGGCAGCTTATAAATAAGAAGTTATTTTTAAAGATTAGTCTTGTAGCTAACCGGTAAGACTACCCGGAAGCGCGGGACGGTCAACAGACAACAGAGCCTAATACGCCCCACGCTACCACCTGTGCAGCCAGTAACAGACAAGCCTGGCGCTGCAAGGGGAGCGACGTCGGGAGCAGGACGTGCGCCCCGGGGGCTGTAGTCAGGGGCTATAAGGCGCGTCCAACTCCTCATTGGCTGATAAGACCATTGCCTCCGACGACCACAGGTGGGTGAGAGGAGTGAGTGAGCGCGTTTAGAAGTTCAGCTGGCACACGCGCCACATGCCAGCCTACTTGCCATCGACTCCTCTTTGCCACAAACACTAGTTGCGTCAAGGAGGTGAACGTGTGCAGTCGCCTCGCTACACACGCACACAGCAGTCGGTGGCCTAACCACTCGACCAACTGTTCTGGCGCAACAAAAATTTATACCCGCCCTGTTAACCTCTCTCTAATAGTCTAGTCCAAATATTCACTTTCTTCAATTTTCATAGAATTGGGGACGTTAATGTTCTTTGTACGTAAATTATACTATCAGACATGGGAAAAGGGGGCTGATGGAGGGATGGTCCCCCCTCATGCTCTTACCTACCCCTCAAGCCGCCTGCCCGCCACTACCCTTTCGGAATTTTTGAAAGAATATAATACAGACAAGGCAGTTACAACAAAAATGTGCTTAGATATTGGTGTAAATGGGCTTAAAATAGCCTACGTATTTAACGAAAAATATGCCAAAAATGTTGATTTTAGTATAAAAACTGGGACTTTGGTTTATCAGCCGCGCTACCCCCTCAGCCCCCGTCATGATTTGAAAATTCACCAGTATACCATGTCATGTCTGATAGTAACAAAGAGACTTAAACCAAACGATGACCACAGCACCACTTCGATGCGTTGACACGGTTAACACGATCCGCTAACACGATATATTTACATGTTCTGCTAACACGTGTTAGCAGATCGTGTTAACCGTGTCGGCACTGAGACCGACTCCAGCGTGTTAGCACATCGCTAACACTATTAACACGATATGCGTACAGGATTTGCTAACACGTGTAAGTAGATCCTGTTAACCATGCCGACAGAGTCGTTTTTCCTGTGACAGTACAAGTACGCTTGCTAAACCGAATTTAAAAATTATTATCTGCGGCGAACCGGTCCGCGGCGGAAAAACCCTGCGGCGAACTGGCTCGCGGCAAACCGGCCGCGGCAAACCGGGCGCGGCGAACCGGTCGCGGCGAACTGACCCCAACCCCTCGCGAATTGGGCAAATGGCTCTAATCGTAGAACGGTGCGCATGCAATGAGTAGTATTGACCGGAACATACATGTAACAGGTCGTCAGCCGATGGGGAGAAAGGTTGTGTAGGGATGGGACCGGTATAAAAATACCGTATACCGTATAGCATTTTTGATACCGCATAGCATGCTGCAAACGCTTTAAAACACCCAGTTACGCTAGAATATGGGATCAGGTGTAGCTGGGGCGAATCAGGAACCGATCCCAAACAGAAAATAATGTGCTTAATGATCATAATTAATTATAAATTAACGATTTCTATCGATAAATTTCGATTATCGAAAATTTTTTTGGCAAAATTCCAAAATTGTCCAAAATGGTCATGACTCATGTCATATATCATTTGAAAGCCCTCAGCCTGACGAGTCTAATGATCACTAAATCAGCACAGGAAACGCCTCGGGGGGCCTGTTTTGCCAAATATAAAAGTACCCCTAGAGACGCATCAGTATAGGCACGCTCGGCAGGGCCTGTTTTCCAAATATAAAAATACCCCTAGGGGGACGCATCAGTATAGGGCACGCTCCGGAGGCCTGTTTTAAGAACATAAAAATAGAGACGCATCAGTACAGGGCACGACCGGGGGGCCTGTTTTGCCAAATATAAAAATACCCCTAGAGGTACGCATCAGTATAGGGCACGTTCCGGAGTCGTATAGTCATAAGAAGGGTTAATTAATTAATCTATAGTCCATTTCTGACCTTCCCTGATTCCCCCCAGCTACACCTAACCCAGAATGTGGATAGTGCAACAAATTCTGGTTAAAAACATAAATTATTGTTGTGGTCGGCCTTTCCTGTGAAAAACACGGCTATAACCTATATTTGATTGTGATCTGCTTTGTCTAACTACTACTACAGTCAGGCACTTAACGCCGTTTATGGTACCGACACCATATACGGTGCCTATCGGAACAAATCGAAAGCCAGAACAACAATATAAAGAAAAACGAGGGAGGCAGAGGACAGACAAAGACAACGGCCAGCCAGCCAGCAGCGCAGTTTCAGAATTTTGCCGTTACCGCGCTGCGCGCACTATAACCGCTCACTACCCCCACCTAGGTAGTGATTAGGGATGCAAATGGTATCCGGTATTATTTGGTATTATTCGGTATTATTTGGTATTTTCTAGGTATTTGGTATTATTTGGTATCTGGTATTTTTTATACCAAATAATACCAAATAGTTTAAATAACTAAACAGTTAGCTTTTAAGCGATAAATTCTGCATATTTTGCGACTGTATACCATGTCAGAGCTCTTATGTTCAGAGTTTTCTCTTTATTTCTAATTTACTAAAAGTTTAACAATGCAGATACGCAGAACGAACAACACGTCTCTTTACCGTTTCTGGGCAACAAAACAACAAAGAATTCTGACCAGTTTAGCTAATAACAACCATTCATGGAAAATTCTCAAAAAGTGGGAGGGGGCCCCCATGAAACAACGCAAGGCGATTTTGGGAGAAGGGGGTCCGAAAAATCGGGATTTTGGAACGACATCGTTTATGGACGGCCCCTTCTTTATCGAGACCGAGCCGAGCCGAGCCGACGCCACAGGCCCCCCGAACGTGGGGGTACCATATATGGTGCCACTACCCTGTACCAACCAACATGTATGGTACCACCGGCACCTTATATGGTGTCGGTACCATAAACGGCGTTAAGTGCCTGACTGTAGTAATGCGGTGTTCCGGGGAACCGCATAAATAAACCTTAACTTAAACTTAAACTTTATCATATAATACCGCATAGTGATTAAAATTGCGTTTCTGATGCAAAACTAGCCTTTTTAAACCTCTGTGCTGCCTAGAGTATTAGTTAGGAGAAATTTAGCAGGCTTAAACTACTTAAACGACTCAAAAAGTTTTCAATTCGTCTATAAAGTAGTCAAATATGGTCGAAAATGTTATTTCCAACTAATATTATGCGAAATTTTGCCCTTTTTTGGCAGTCTTTCAGTTGAAAATGAGCAAAATTATGCTACGTACATTGTATATTATGCGGTTCCAAAAATACCGCATCCTCATACCTATACCGCATTATGCGGCATATACTGTATCACACGAAAAGTTGCGGGTCATATACCCGCAAACAGGCCGTCGAGTTTTTTTGCTCATACTCACTTCCAATACAATCATTATCCCCCAAAAAAGTCATAGAAATCAACCCAAGTCCCCAAACACGTTAAACAACACAAATTGTTTATCCGGCAAAAAAAGGCATAGAAATCGACCCAAGTCCCTAAACATGTTAAACAACACAAATTGTTATGAACTACAATGATCTTCCAACAAAGAAACACGCAGAAAAAAACACGAATTCCAACTTAAACTGCACACGCAAACCAACACATTTTACACAAAAAACCACCAGAAACAAAATCACTCCTCCACAAACACAACAAATTTGCATAAAGGAAAGTCACAAAAAGAAATCTCAACGCCCAGCCATCACTTCGCAAACTACTACACTAAAGCAAAAGAAAACAGAAAGCTAAGAAAAACTCGAGGGCGCTCAGCAGTCCTGACATCGCAACAAATCTCTAAGCGCCCTCGAGTTTTTCTTAGCTTCTGTTTTCTTTTGCTTTAGTGTAGTAGTTTGCAGTGACTGTGCGATGAATTTATTTGTGACTTTCCTTTTTCTGAAGTTGGGTGTGTTTATTGGCAAAATCTTGTGATGTCTTGGTTTGTGTAAAATGTCTGGAATTCGTGCATGTTTCTCTGTTGGAAGATCATTGTAGTTCATAACAATTCGTGTTGTTTAGCATGTTTAGGGACTTGGGTCGATTTCTATCCCTTTTTGCCGGATGTACCCATTTTGTGTTGTTTAATGTGTTTGGAGACTTTGGTTGATTTCTATGACTTTTTTTGAGATATGTTGTATTGGAAATTGGCAAAAAAAACTCGACGTATTTGCGACGCAGCACTTTCGTGTGATTTTCTATTCATTTTTTAGTCCGTATTGTGTTACATATCTACGGTCGCAATGAGTTGCTTTGACTTTTTGGTTCCATCGTGCTTTTAGAGAGATGAGAACACGTGGAGAACATGGAGTTTGTGAATGGGTGTAATGGATCTGCAGTAGGTGTAATACAAATCGGTTTCTTCAGACTCTACAAATAACAACAATTAACTTTAATTTTATCAACACCAACGCAAGATGATCAGAACAAACAGTCCAAAGCAATCAATTGGTCGGACAGGAAGAGGTGAGCAGTGCCGAGTGACCGGCTACTCCCCAACCATAAGCGTTTCAAGCTAATGCAGTTAACGCTACAGAACAAAGCTCAAAAACAAACGTCACAAACCATTGGCGACTAGGGCCCGACCGGATATCCGGATCCGGCCGGATATGGCCATATCCGGATCCGGTACCGGATCCGGATATTACCTGCCGGATATGCCGGATATCAGTCACAGATGAGAAAACGTGATTTTTTACGTATTTGAACATAAAATTAGATTAGTTCCAGTCATTTTAGGATATTTTTCGCTATTTAACTGCATAAAATGCTAAAAACCCACTCTCAATATATCACCAGAGTGTGGAATCGCTTTGCACATACATTGTACATCACCGGTGGTTTATCTTTGCCACTTAAGTAAAGGCTTCTCGTAAACCCTTTTTACCTGTACAATAAATATGTCCATGTTGTCTTCCCCTTACTTTTAGGCTTGCTCAGGATTTTGCAAAAAAGTATTAAATTCTTAGATCTCTGGTTGAGCCACGGCCCAATAAGGGCGAGAAAATTTGAACAAAATTAGCTTGTAAAACGCTTTTGAAAGCATTCTCAGTATAGTATTAACAGAAATTAGGAGGTATTGTAGTCTGAAGAGGTCTGGTTGGGCAATGGCCCAAGCAGGGCGAGAAAATTTTGAAATTTCAAAAAAGTGAAATTTTGTAATTGCAATAGTGAAAGCCGGTCAGCGAAAAATGGAAACATTTCCTTTTCCTGTATCTTTCATAGATTTTGTTGGAATTGGATGAAATTTGGGTAAACGCAGAAATTCAGGGTAATTCGTGTGTAAAAAATTGACGCATGAACTCCAACGCTATCGAGTTTAGGCGATAATGTAATATAACTTTTGTTTCGGTGACCGGCTTTCGCTATTGAAATTACCAACTTTCACTTTTTTTGAAATTTCTCGAGAATTAGTCAAGCCTAGTGCACCAAACTTTAACACATAAAATTCCCCGAATTTTGGCACCTATTGTCCAAATTTCGGCCTATTTGGTCAAAATTTGCGGAAATGGCAGTAAAAAGAAATGTGATCATTTTTGAGACACCCTGTATGTGGTTTATTGCATTGTAAAAATTTTTAAGAGCCGGTCTCTGGGCCGATCGACCCTTGGTATTGAGAGTTGAAATTTTGACTTTCACCGATCCCGCCCAAATTTGGTGTGGTAGTAGCATCTGATGAGTTATACTGGACCTGCAAAGATTAGTTCGATTCAACGCTCCAGAGTGGAATAATGCGCTCCAGAAATTTTCGCTCCTTAACTATGGGACGAAAAATTTGGAGCTTATTTTCTCGCGAATTAGTGCGAGTTGTGAACTGATATTTGGGGATTTTACTAGTTGCTTGTATGTCTCTGAAACACACTACTTACATCTACAAATTTCGGAAAAAAAATTTTTTCGACCCCCTTTGACCCCGTAAAACCCCCCAAAATACCCCCCCTGCCTGCGCTTTTTTATTTCAGAACTTTGTAGCGCTATTATTCTGCCATTTATTGGTGTAGCCAAATTGGGCATTTGGGCTGCGGAACAATGTCATTTTTGGCCTCAAAGAAATTTTATCCACTCAGAAAACTGTACAGGTTGACCGAAAAAACCGGAATTTACTTCCAGCCTTTCTTGAGAAGTCGGATCTTTTAGGTTTCGGTCTCATTTGAAAGAGCACGCTCTGGCCGCTCGAACAGTTGGTCGCCAGCCAAAAACAAACCCCACAGTCCGGTGCTGAAAGAGTCTATATTGAGCACGTTCAGCACCTAGCGCTTTTCTTCTCTTTTTGAGTTTTTAAGAGCCAGTTCGCGAGAGAATCGACCACGTAC
>JASANB010005469.1:0-44183 GCA_030248155.1 Sabatieria punctata
CATACATGTAGGAGGGGGGTTTTGGGGGGGTTTAGCCCCCCAGGCCCGATTTTCGGCAAAAAAACCCCCCCAGCCGAATTCTGGGGGGGTTTTTTTCTGAAACCCTATTTTGGGTTACAAACTGCTAAAATTCAGGGTTTCAAGACTTATATACCGTAATTTAGCATTTCAAAAGCCCAAAATAGGGTTCCGGAACCCTATTAAGGGTTTCAGAAACCCAAAGTAATGCATCCGGAACCCTATTTAGGGTTTAAGAAACCAAAAATAGTGTTCCGAAACACTGTTTTGGGTACCTGAAAGCCTAAATAGGGTACCGGAGCCCAAAATTGGGTTTAAAACCCCCTAAAAAGGGTTCCCTAACCCTGTTTTGGTTTTCTTAAACCCTAAATAGGGTTCCGGAACCCTAATTTGGGTTTCTGAAACCCTAATTTGGGTTTCTGAAACCCTAAATAGGGTTCCGGAACCCTACTTTGGGTTTCAAAAACCCTAAATAGGGTTACGGAACCCTAATTTGGGTTTCACAGAGACTAAACAGGGTTTCTGGAGGCCCAAATAGGGTTCCGGAACCCTAATTTGGGTTTCACAGAGACTAAACAGGGTTTCTGGAGGCCCAAAGTAGGGTTCCGGAACCCTAATTTGGGTTTCAAAAGCCCTAAATAGGGTTCCGGAGCCCTAATTTGGGTCTCAAAAATCCTAAACAGGGTTTCAGTGCCCTAATTTTTGTTTCAAAATCTCTAAATAGGGTTCCAGATACGCATTTTAGCATTCTGTCGAGTAAAATAGAGCTTTTTTGCATGTTTTAAAGCAAAAACATGTTTTTTGCACGTTTTTAATAAAAAATAGGATTTTCTGCACATTTTAAACCAATAAATAGGGTTTTATAGGGAATTTTTGCACTTCTGACAGGATTTTTACCGGATTTTTAGTCCTCAAAACCCTGTTTTGAGCCCAAAAAAGGTCGCTAAAACCCACTTTTGGACACCAAAAAAAGGTCGCTGAAACCCCCTTTGGAAATAGTGCTGAAACCCTATTTTGGATCTGGAAAAAACCCCCCCCAGCCGAAAACCCAGCTACATGTATGGCCGCACAGGCTTTGAGGCGCCAGCTACTATTTGCGATTGTTTGCTTAAGCGAGAACACAACTAGAGTAATTTATTAATTAAACGACTTACTATACAGAGTCATGACAGCACACCACGCAGCTTCTATTAACGCCCGACTACACAAGCTCTGAACCAACGTCAGGCTTGTAATCCTTCGACTAGAGCAGAATGAACAAACTACGCCGATACAACTAGAACTTTACGGCGCTGAATACAAATTAGCTAAAATAGCCACTATGATGGGCGTCTGATACGTAATTACATTCTAGAACGAAACTTAGGCAACTTTAATACAGCAACCAAAACGCAAAAGCAAACGCAACTAATTAAGGAACTGAAAAGAAAGCTTCTATGCCAATAAGAGAGAAAGTGAGTTATGTAAATTAGTATGTAAAAAGCGGTGCACCACACAACTTCTATAGACGGACTGCGCCCGGCCACGTACTGCAGAAACACACCGCAGCTGTCTGGCGTTCCTTGTCTTCTGAGTCACGATAGCCGTTTGGATAGAGAGAGACCCTCCACAACTGAGTCTCACCCCCTCCAATATGCCTGTCAGGGCACCGTTGTAACCGCTGCCGAACGCCAACTCTCCAAACAGTTTAGAGGAGAATTTAGCATCCACCTGAAATTAGTAATAGAACACCTGTGTAACTAGTTTACATGTGGAAAAACTGCTAATAAAAGCCGGTGTTATTAAAAAAAAGAAATTCGTATTAATTAGGATTGAGTTCAATCTCCATTACAGAAGGTAAAGGCATAGGTGCTAAGCCACTGCAGGCCTGTTTTAAATCTTAGCTACTAATACTATAGCTATTCACAAAATGGGGACGGCCCCACTGATACCAGACAATAAAACTTCCGATAAGATAAACTGTATTTTTATATTTTGGGGGTTCTTCAGAAGCTGAAGAAATTAGGTGACGATATGGCGCTGTATGCACCGGCTTCATACTTTTCAGCGTTGTACTTAATCTAGGTCAAGAGGGGGTACGGTAGAAGAACGCCAACGGTGGCGGGCTCGATAAACAGGCTGTCCATGTTTCGCTCGTCAGCAGGGATTGGATTAGATGCTAAGCTCCTATGTGACGAAAAATTATATAAATGACTTTGCACGCGCTACACGCGAAAGCAGTCCCTATTTTTCGTTAGTAAGGCTCAGGACGCCTTCGCAAGTAACATATCTGTTAGCCTTCTCCACCCAGGAGTGTATTTTTAGCGCAAATTGGCAGCCCCGCTTGGCTTATCAGCAAATGTAGTTAAGTACAGTCCGCAAAGGTTAACAGATGCGGAGCTCCATTAACTGCCTTTAGGTTACTACGGAAGTAAACAAACTGCTCACAGCAGTGAAGCAGAAGTTGACGTCAGCCACAGCGGTCTTGCAGACTCGGTCGGTCGGTCGATGCAAACAGTACGGCTGCTGGTCAAAAGGCCACAGTTTTTGCCGCAAACAGACAAGCCACAATCGGGGAACACCGGAACGGGAACACCGTAGCGCAGTATGTTTTAGAGCAGAATGTTCGTTTTATTCCGGGCCGGACTGTCAAACAATACAATCCTAATAGACAGCCGCACAGCAGAGAGATAAGCGTCGAGAGTAAAGGTCAGAGCTGATAAGACTCGCGCAGAGACAATAAGTAACTGGCATACCTAATATGCAAATAGTAGCACTGAACAAACGGACAGACGTGTACGTACACGTGCGTAATTATATGTACATTTGTTTTAGTCATTTTACAAATTTAGTGAACAAATCTTAAAACTTCGATTAACCTGTAATTGGGCAAGTGTGTCCTGTATGCCTGCGGCACCTCTTGCCTGTAGATTGGAATGAGTTCCGGCTCCGCAAGGGCTTTATGGTTGTATAATTATGGGCAATAAAATATCAAGAGACTGGTTATTGGCCTAAGGCAACTGTTGTTATGCTCAGGAACAAAACAAAACAATGGGTAATTATGCGGATGCACCTGTGTCACTAGGTGTCTCTGTCCGCTGTCACTCTGTCGACCAGTCTGTCGCTAGTCCTTTCCTGTCTAAGTGCGTGGCATGGCTGATCTAGTGACGTTTCAAAGTAAACGAGGCAAAGCATGAGTGTTCTATCACGGCTATCAATACTTCGAAGCAGTGGTCGGGCCTCAGGTCGACCGTATCCGGTGACGATGCAATACTACTAACAGATGTACGACGTACCGTACCTCACGGATCTGCATAAGTTTGTCAGTGTATGTGTAAAGTGCTTATGTAAACAAATGGTCCACGGGACAAGGAATACATACGCTTCTGTTTAAAAACTGTTTATGAAAACATATGAAAATAGGGTATGACTCGACAACTAGAGGGTGAAAACACAGGCGAAACATACGTATACCTCCTTTCCAGACGAATAACCACTAAACCGTTTTCGAAGATGGATTGCTGACTAGTAATGATCAAAAACAGTTCTCGCCGGAGACAACCTAAAGATGCGATAATCAATCACAAACTGTCCGAGCTCTTAAAAAATTTACACAAATTCAAAAGGGTGACATACATTCAAAAAGGTACAAGGTCATCGATTTAGTCATTTTCAAGGGCAGAGGCTAGAAAATTCATAAAATAAACGGAATTGCAGTTTTTTCAGATTTTACGAACTTATTTTTTATTTTTACAGGGGTAAATTGTTCCTCAAAATAATTTTAGCTAAGAGAAATGCTTCCATTGAACTGTAGTTTAGGCCTGCCAGTACGGAGATCTAATGAGCAGTGACAAAATGCGCGGCTATTTTGTTGATTGTGAATGTATACTGTACATCAAGTACATATGTACTGTAGAGACTTGATTATTAAGGAGCAGTGTGAAGTTAAGCCGAACTTGGCCAACGCTTTCTAATGACAAGGCTAGTTTGGGACAGGGAGCAGGGTCAGAGACTAAAAATTCTTCAAATTCGATATTTTGGAAGGATATCGCAATAGAATGTGTTTCTGAATGCCCCCAAAATGCAAAATTAAAAACAAAACATTGTGATCGTAGGTAGGGATGGGCACGTAAATTAATTTTCGTAACACGTAACGTAAATTAAGCGCCGATTTTTAATTTACGTTACGATTAACAATTACCGTAATTAAAAAAATCCGGATACGGAAATTAAACGAATACGAAAATTAAAATTTAGCAATACGTAAATTAATTTCCGTACGTGAATTAATTTACGTTCCTAGCGTAAAACAGATTTTTCTGTTGAATCCTGAGCCCACCGCATTGTTTTGTTGTATTATAGGCATATTTTTGGTTACTACTGAAACTTCAATGCGACTTTTAAGGTTAATTTTTCGAAAAATTTTCGCCCTTGTCGCACAGAAGCCCAATCCGACTCTTCGAACTGCTAAACAGGTCAATTTCGGTCAATTTCACGGTCGAAATATCTTGTAGATACGTTTTTGAAGGCTTGAATTTGTCAATATGTTATCTCCCTGTATAAGAAAATAGGCAGAAAAGCCAGGCAACTATAAATGCATGTGTAGGTGTTGTACTACTGTTGGAAAGTTCAGTGTTGAAAAATAGGTTCAGGTTCAAGTCAAAGCCAACATCGAAATTTCAGGTTCAAGTCCATCTTCTAAAAAACCTAGACAATAGGTTCAGGTTCAAGTTCACCGATATCTCCAGAAACTGTAGATATTATGCGCTGCTTGCAACGTTTCTGAGCTATAAGCCTTTCTACTGGCAGAAAAACATACATCAGACTTTACAGGGCAGTGTACTTTCGTTTTCTGACAGTTTCAGTTTGAAAATAGATATAAAAACATGAAATCTTTAAAATTTTGTGCAATCCAACCGAAAATTTTACATAGTTTACCTAAAAATTGCAGTTGAAATTTGAACCTGTTGAGAAAGTCCAATAAAACGGAACAGGTTCAACTCCGGCTGAAATAAAATAGGTTAAGGTTCAGGATAAAATCCACAAATTTCAGGTTAAAAACCTATTAATAGATCCAGGTTCAGTCGGACTTGCCAACCGCATGTTGTACATTTAAATGCATTCAAACAGAGAAGTGAAGTTACATAGTTTTCTTCACTACTAATCTTATATGTAAGTACTGTCATACGTTTAACCATCAGTGCCATGTGCGGTAGTAGGTAGACTACAGTCTGTAGTACGTACGTTAGTTGCTGCGCAGTTATAAAACCCTCAGCAGCTACAGTAATTCAGCCAAAAAACATACCCACATTTCATTCCTTCCTTTTGGTGTGAAGTTAGATTTCAAAAATACGAATGCAATTCCAATCGAACAAACACAGAATTAAAATTTGCATTGCATACAGTTCATTTTATAATTTTTTCCGCGATATTCGATTGCTACTACCTACTAGCAAATTTTGAAGAAAAACGAAAATTAATTTACGTTTGGCTGGAATCTTATTCGTTACGACGTTACGGAAATTAATTTACGTAACGCGTTACAGCAAGAAATTGGCCGTTTTAATTTCCGTAACACGTTACGATTACGGAAATTAAAATCTGGTAAAACGGAAATAACGTGTACGTAAATTACCGATTTTAATTTACGTTGCCCATCCCTAATCGTAGGGGATTTTCGATAAGAATTGCACTAAGCTGGGCAAAAAATACCGATTCCCAAATATCTGGGTATTCCTAAAACAATCGGTATACCGGGTATGGGTATTAATTAAAATACCTGGAATCGGTAGGTATTTATTGGGTAGGTATTCGCAAAAATACCCATGCATTCCAGAACTGGCATGGGAGAAGATGCCTGTTCAGATAGCATTCCAAAACATGTCTGCAACCTTTGGCTAGAGTGCATTCTGAGCTACCGTAGTCAGAAGCTAGGACTTTCTTTACAGATGAATGGCACTGTTACACAGCACGAAGCAGTAAACTCTTTTCTCATAATTTTACTTTATATTATTATTTTACTACTAGTAAAATACCACTACTATTACTAATTTTTGCTTTACTATACTTGACTATTGTAAAATAACAGTAGCGTATACGTACCATCATGACCCCAATCGCGAAACGATGAATCCAAAACGTTTGGTACGACTAAAGCAAACCAACTTTAATAACCTAACCTAATTTCTCAAATTTTTCACTTGCTCAGCTTTTCTTTCCTGATATTACCCACACGAACAAGGGAATGCTTCCCCTTGCTTGTTGACAAGCTTTACCTTTGGTGGGCGCATGCCAGCAACTTGTCCAGTTTATCCGACGCCTTTCTTTTGCGCTGAGAACTTGGCCCCTTTTTTGCTTCCATAGCTCAAGATGAATATAGAAAAAGCCTTTTATTAACAGAGCGCAGACCGCAGCTCAATAGATAATCAAATGAAACAACAATAAACCGGAAACTGAACAGAAACAGGCCCAAGCGGTCAATCACCAACTAACACACAACTCTACTGTAAATAAACATACCAAATCAAGTACGTATCTTCGTTCGGCGGCAAGTCCAAACCTATGCTGTGCTCGCGACACTCCCGAGGAAACAAGTCAGCGTCCAATGGCTGATCCGCATCCAGTGAATCTGTGTTGGAAAGCCAGTCATCTCTAGAGCAGAACTTGTTGCGAAAGCGAGTAAGTCCCCGCCTTTTGTATTCCTGATATGACATCTTTTCAAACTGTTGAGCAGAATAAACGAGGGCAGAAGAGGGGGGAATAGATTGCTGAACATCCACATTTTAGGCGGGGTAGGTATTGAAAGACTCATCAAGGGAGCAGGGGGAGATAAAGTGCACATAAGAATGGGGAAAAGTTATGAAAAGGAGTCACAATATTTAGCAATGGGACGGGAGGAGTAGTTGGGGGAGGAAAGTTTACCAGCTCGGCGATATATTGTTTCATGGCAGTAGGGATAGATGGCGTCTAAGGCGAAGGAAGGCGCGTCTACCGAATGAGAGGAAGTGGAGAAGGGTAAAATTCTTGATAGATACGCAAGTCAGTCTGTACGTCAGTCAAGGTAAATTCTCTTTGAAGTACTAATGGATCGAACACGCTAAAAAGGACCATAATATAAATAGCAGATGTACATAAGATTAATACACAAAAGACACATACAAACAACAAATGAACAAATAGGAACCTAAAGCATTTTTCGTGCTAATCAAACAGTGGACCCGATGGAATTTCCAATGGGACCAACAAACGAAGCGGCCTACCAATCAGTTTACGATTGGCCAACCTCAATTCAACAGAGCGACTGATAAACATTGTCGAAGAAAAGGATTGTCGAGGAGCAAGCTCTGCATCTTGTGCGCCTTAATAACCATTAAATAATAAAAATCAATAAAATCAATATACATCTTCTCTCCACAAAGACAACGAAACCATAGTCTTTGACTCGTCGATCAAATCTATGTCCATTTTTTATCGACGCTTTCTCCAGACTGTATCGTCATCACCTTGATTGGATAGTGATTCTTAACGACGCCAATGACGTCTACAATGAACTACAATAAAAATCCATTTATAAAGTGTAATAAAAAATACATTCTAATAAATAAACAATTCTTTTCGCAATCTACCAATCTAAACTATTCTAATAATACATGTACAAACCAAACTTTAGCCGCATTACCGCCATGTTAAAAATGGCAAACCTCAACTACTACTAGTGGTTCCATACTAACAAACTATTATGAAACAAGAAATTGGAGGTTTTCCTACTCATCAAAATTCTCTGCATGATTGTACGAGTCTGAATGACGATGAATACAGTATCCGTGCTTGTCAGACCTCAAATTAATGAACCGCGGACCCCATAAATAGGGTGATCACTACTTGCGCCGATTAATGTTTTGAGTGTGCACATTTTTGGCCATTTTTTGCTCCAAAAGGGCCACCGTCCTTGGGCTTGTACGAATATTGTTATGTTTATGCTTAATTGATAGCTAATCGTCATATCTACCCATATGCTCGTGGGCAGACATATCCGTCGGCAGACTCGAATGCTACGATTGTTTTAGTAAGTGGCGGTTCCGGGGGAAATCGGCCGATAATCGATTAAGTAAGGCGATATGACGAGCGCGTAATCTGAGATACCATGCAGTAATTGGTTGTGGATGTGCTGGTGCATAAAACAATAATGTACAAGTCAAAAGTAGTTGTTTGATACCGGATTTGGTCATATTTGTTAAAGATTTACAATTTGGGTGCGCACATTTTACATTCTTTTGTTCGAGACCAAAAAAACGTATCTAAGGTAAAGCTGAATATAGCATGCAGTAATTAGATGTTGATGTGTAAAATAATAACCAGGATATCGTCAGCAGTCGTTTGATACCACATTCAAAATTCTGTGTTCAAAATTTGAAATTCGAGTGATCTCCCCAACTGAGAACGATCGCAAATTGCTGTCTCCCTGAAGCCATTCCAAAGTGCGGACTAGAATAGGAGTAAATCGAGTACTAGAATTCCCGCCATCTGCTATCCGTTTTAAATTTTCATAATAGTTAAGAAATCACTAATTCTTAGGCTAAAATTGTGTTAATAGGCGTTTTGTAAACTAAATTTTAGGTTTACACCGCTGTTATACAATGTATGAGAGGAATCCTTGTTGTTAGAATCAATTTTCCTCATTTCTGCATGTTTTTAGCCCTAAAATGTTATTTGCCAGCTCAAAATAGCTCGGCCACAGCCAGCAAATTATTCCAGCCGACTACATTGGTATGGCCGGCTTGTCGTATCGCGAGAGCGGCTGACTTGAAATCTTCTCGCTGCTGTTGTTGGAGCTGGTCCCAGTAGCTGTGCCACACTTGACACACCTCTCGCCAGCTAATGTCGGTCTCGATCTGCTGTCGCTTATAGCACAAATAGAGGCTGTACCCAGTTGGTCGCATGTTGGACAGCTGCTAAAGCAAATTCTCTTTACTGTCACCTTAACAAATACTATATTTTACACAACTCGACATAAAACAGGTAAGTGTAAACATTAATGATCGCAATTCCCTATCTTCTACTCTATACGCTAACCAACCCTTTTGGGATTGCACAAACTGGTCGGCTTTGTTCGTTTCTAACAGTTCTCGAAAAAATAACTGTATTTTCGAACGATCGCAGTTGGAGCCTGCCATCATTTCTGTGCACAGTATGAGAAGTGCCGTAATTGACGCCCAGCTATATTTTTCGTTCAAAAACTTTGTGCTCAAATCGCGCACTTGCTCCATGGACAACTAGCAACTCCAGGACAACTGGATTAGCACTAGTTTTATAATCGGATTTTGGGCGATTATATAATGTCACCACGTTATGTATCACAATTTTGATATAATGGTTGTACCGGTGCTGCGGTAAGAACCGAAAGACACCGATCTGCACAGTCTTTTGTGTGTCTGTGTCCTAACCCCTACTGTTTTACCACCAAGGTTGACGGCGTGATGACTGGCAGCTTTGAACTTTAGCTTCAGCGCTTTCACTCGCCAATCTACCACCTCCACTCTGGGAGGCCTTAAACAGCAATACATATTCTCTATTAGAACGAGAGAAGACAAGAACTGACAGACATAGCATATAATTTACTTGTATTAGTAAATTTCTAAAAAAATATAATTAAAATTATAATTATAGTTTACTTAGCAATGGTAATACAGATGTAACCAGACCTTCCAGGTCAATGTTCTGTGCAAAGCCTGAAGGACCGAAGTTGTCTGCATCAGCCTGTTCAATTGATTCTGGCCAGGGGCCCAGCAAACGCCGGTAGATTGCACTCTTGCCATTTTGTGCTGGTAGATCTGCTTCCAACTTGAAGAATCCTTGCTGTATGCTTGCCCATAGTCACTTGAGTCAGGGTCTTTCAAGGTCAGATGAAGGAGAGGATTCCGGCGGGGTTCTTGAATTCTCCACTTCTCATGAAGGGAAATGAGCTCTTTGTGGCCAGTTCCACAGTGAAATTGCCAGAAGAGTGGGCCGGCAGGCAGGATGACACCTGTCATTCCAGTGCCCCGGTTCGAGAGCACTCCTACTGCCGCACCCGGGGGAAGATCGCCAATGATCTCAGCAGGAAGGGTTGCAGTGAGGCAGAGGTGACCATTGGTTATGTGCCAGTGGTACCCACTTCCTTTGAGCGTCAGCTCAGTCAGGGGGTTTTGGGAAAGTTGGTGGGCTTCTGCTGCAGACTCTGTGGTGCTGAACTTAGAAAACCTGTGGGTCAGGTACATCATCACATACATGTAGGATAACTTAGCTGTTTTTGGCAAAAAATACTGGTACCATTTTCAGGCAACTTTTATTATTGTATTTTTGTTGTTTTAAAATCAAATTACTGCTCTAAAAGATGAAATTAGTAGATTTCCTAATTTAACTCACGCTATTTCGTTGAATTCTGCAATAAAAAGTGATTGTTAAAAATTTTTTCTGTCATCTCGGAAAATAACTTTTGGAAAAAAACCGGAAAAAAACTGAAAAATAACCAAAAAAACCGGCTTTGAGTTTTTTTTCCGGAAAACAAACAGCCCTGCACGTAGGCCTGTTCTGTATTGCCTTCAGCCAAGCACCTTTCGATTGCCCTTTGCGCTCACCAGTGGTTGAGGGTCTCCTTCAGTTTGCGGAAAACGTTCAGAATTCATACATACGCAGTCAAATCAGGAACTGTAAAGACAAAAATGGAGAGAGTATCAAACCGTTAAATAATTTCTAGTCAAAACTTTTAAAATATACGATGGGTGAATTTCACACAAGAATATAAAGCTCAAAATTGCAGACACATAAAACACTCAGACCACGGTAATACTGTAGAAAGGGGGATTATCCTAGCCAAACATCTCTACCGACTGACCAGTTTGTTTTGACTCGCGCTTATCTAGTGACCCTATCCGTCCTTCAGAATGCGACCCGCCTGACCTGTCTATTAAGAGTCAGTCTCTGAACCGATCGAGTCTTGGCCCTTTGCCCTATTCAGACCCAAAATTGAAAGTTGGGCGTATAGGGCTGAAAGTTGGAACACTAAAACATATTGACAAGTTATCAATGACCTGCAAAGAATTTCCAGATTCGACGCTCCACGCTCGAGATATGGCCTTCTAAAAATCGGCCAGCTTAACTATGGGACCAAAATTTCGATATCGAATTTCTGACTTGCTGATCGGAATTCAGACCTAACAAACGGGGTTTTTGCGTAACTTTTTGAGTAGTTTAAGAATCTTTTACTAAATTTCATTTTTGGAAAAAAATTTTTTTTCGCCCCCCTATCGGGGGGCATAACTCGTCTGGAACCCCCCTAGACCGTTCTTTTTATTTCAGATTATTGTAGCGCTATATCTTAGCTACACGCCGGTGTAAAACATTACGGGCTGCCGGACGGCAAACACTGAAATATTTGCGTTCAAAAATTAAAAATGCCACATTTTGCATGTTTCACTGTGCCCAAAAATTTTCAACTCCATGTTCCAGCTTACTAATTGGAGTTGAATGCTAAAAATTGATGTCTAAGCTGTACTTTTAGAGTAGTTTAAGAAACTTTCATTGAATTTCATTTTTGGAAAAAAAAGTTTTTTTCGTCACCCTATCGGGGGGCATAACTCGTCTGGAACCCCCCTAGACCGTTCTTTTTATTTCAGATTATTGTAGCGCTATATCGTCGACAAGCATTTCCATGGCATAACTTAGCTGTTTTTCGCCAAAAAATCCCGGTACCATTTTCAGGCAACTTTTATTATTGTATTTTTTGATGTTTTAAAATCAAATTACTACTCTAAAACATGAAATTAGTGCATTTTGAAATAAGACTCACGCTATTTCGTTGAATTCTGCAATAAAAAGTGATTGTTAAAGAACTTTTCTGTCATCTCGGAAAATAACTTTTGGAAAAAAACCGAAAAAAACAGGAAAAAAACCGAAAAAAAAACCGGCTTGAGTTTTTTCCGGAAAACAAACAGCCCTGGCCTCAAGTCCTTCTCTGCGCTCAAGCTGACATTACCGGCTTGGATGCGTTCGACCGTCTCTTGCAGTGCCTTCACGCGAACACTCAATTGCTTAACGTAAGACTACAACCACTCTCTCTTACAAAAGAAATTTGCATAAAACAGAGTGTCCTTGCTTGGAGCAGAACGTTTTCCTGGTACTGGTCGTTGTAGGACTCCGAGCCTACCAGTCGCTTGCCCTGCAATTCGTTTGCACTAGTTAACAGACATAGAAGAACAGTTTTTGCGAACACCAGGAAACTAGTGTTCGCCACCAACAAACTGTTGCTTTGAAACTACGAAAGAGACTGACGAACAGGATACAGTAAATATGCAGAAAGAACAAAAGACGCGAACAATCAGCATTTTAGGCGAACACTAGTAGTCTATATTTGTTCGCGCATACATGAAGTAGGGCACAAAAATCGGAATTTTTGGCTAAAAATCGTCTAACAGAAAATGGTAAAAATTGCTGTAAAACTAATAGTCATAAAAATTGTCTCAGGGAGGGCTGTCTGGAGTAAGACCTCCCTGTTACTTGTTTGTGTAGGGTTGGCACGTACAGACTGACCTGTTTATAGTCCAGCAGTTCAGACTGGAGTTGTTCTATTTGTATTCGCAGCTGCGCTATCAATCGACTGGATTTTTCTTGGTTGATCACCACTTTATTTTTAATATTTCTAGCTCCATCAGCATACCTCAGTGTCTCCAGCGTCTCGGCAAAGTCACACTTACTGGGGCTGATGCACGCACTCATTGAAAATACAACACAACTTATATCATATTTGGAGCAGACATGGACTTATATCTTATTTGGAGCAGACATGGGCTAGCATTTGGGCTGAGAGTGTGGTAAATTATCTTTTCAAATCATGAGATAGCTGAAAGGAGGTAGCAGCGGAGCGGCTTAGGGGCTTTCGGGGGATGGTAAGCCAAAAAGTCCGATTTTTGGGTAAAACCAATGTTTCGGTTTATTTTTCGTTAAAATTTGCTATACTGCGCCAATTTGAACCTAATTTATGCTTACTTACAATTGTATATAATTTTCTATTCAAATTCTTCTAAAAAATTCCTGACTAGGGGTAGCGGCGGCCTGAAGGGGAGGTTAGAGCCTAAGGGGGGATCAATCCCTCCCTTTGCCCATGTCTGAGCTAGAGGTCTCGGTTGCGGGGTCCCAGAAAAGTCTAAAAAACGCCTATTTTGTGTTAGAAAGCGAAAATTTTCTGGGTGGTGACGAGCATGGCCGGTGAGGGAAGGGGTAAGCCCCTAAGCCATCCATGCTTACAGTTCGAACAGTACCAGAATATGCCAATAGGTGTTTAGCTAGGCGAAACAAACGTGCTTCAGTCAGTCAGTGAGCCAAAGCAAAAGAACGTACTTGACCGTAAGCCAGTACTGTAGCATTGAATCCGTTGAGCGTTCCTACGATCAGGTCGCGGACACAGTGTAGCGGTTCCACTCGGCAATAGCAGCAACCTCTGGAACCGGCTTGATAGTTCGAGAGTTCGTGCGACAGCTACCAAACAACACAACACCGCTGGTCGGCCAGAGCCTACAGGAAACCCAGAGCTACAACACACAGCAGCGTACAGAGCCATCGCAGCAGCGGCTCAATCGATATCCGACAGGCCTCTGTGACGGATGTGGGCGGAGCTAGATCCATCAGTCTGACAGTTCAGCCGCAAACCAACGCCGGAGCCCAAACAACAGTCCTGTCCGATGGCAATTGCAGGCCATTCGAGCTGGGGACGTTACAGAGCTCCCTTCTGAGACTTGATGTCCTCGGCAAGCGCTGTATGTAAGCTCGACTACATATTCAAAATCGAGAAATTTTGAGACTACTAAACTAACTAAGACTACAAATTATTTTTGGCGATTTTTAGAGACTACTAACTACGACTACAATCTAAAATTTGTGAAAGAAATAGGTCTACCGTGTAGTGCTGTTTATAGTACCCCCTATTTATAGTACCCCGGGTACTATAAACGGCACTTAGTGCCATCTATAGTACCCGGGGTACTATAAATGGAGACAGGTTTTTCTTCTGAAGTGAGCAGTAGAGATGTGCACGGGCACCTTTTTTCCGGCCCGGCCCGGCCCGGCGGGCCGATCAGGTGAGGCATGCCCGGCACGCCATGCCCGGCGGGCATCAAAATCGGGCCCGGCCCGGCCCGGGGGGCCTGAAAATGGTGCCCGGCCCAGCCCGGCCCGCCCAAAATCCGGCCCGGCCCTGTCCGGCCCGTTAATTTTGCTTTGTCTTACTAAATTTTTGAAAATTTGGCATGAATTTTCAGATTAAAAGCTAAATTTCATGTTAAGCTTTGGAAATTGGCATTTTAAAACAGCGAATTTCAAATTTATGCTTTCTTTTAATTAGAGTGCAAACTGGTATTGGGTTGTTTTCCAGGAATTGGATATTGGGTTTTTTGTCATTGATAATGATACACAGTGTACATTACATATCCAGGGCAGTGGTTGACACCCTTTTTAAAGCCAGACGCACAAGCTAAACCCTAAAAATCAAAGTGTGCACTTGAATCTAAGCCTGAGCTCCAAATTGAGGCTTAAAATTAAGTTGGTTGGCAGGTGGGGTAAAGGCTTGTGCATGAACATCACCAAGGCTGCAATTACTGTTAAAATAATTCTGCATATGGTAGAACGGAGCGTATTTTGAATTCATTTGGGGCAATGCTAAGCTAATCAAGGTGTTCTTTTTTGTATTCTACTGTTCTTTATATATGCCCGACGGGCATCAAAATCGGGCCCGGCCCGGCCCGGGGGGGCCTGAAAATGGTGCCCGGCCCGGGGGGCCTGAAAATGGTGCCTGGCCCGGCCCGGCCCATCCAAAATCGTTGACGGGCATGCCCGGCCCGTGCACATCTCTAGTGAGCAGTTATCCAGTTCAGTTCAGTTTATTACTCAACAATCCACACCCAAACAGGTAAAACGAGGGACTGCGAGATAAGGAAGAAAACGCGAAGAGACAAGAGACAATAATTAAAACAAAGTCACAAAACCATCAGATCTCAAATACCTGTTAAAACCTTCAAAATTACTATACACACAATTACATGGTAAAGAATTCCAGATACTAACAGAGTGGTCAAGAAAATGCGCGCTTCCTTTGATACAATTCAACTGCAAATCATGGCACACCGGTCTAAAAAGTACAGAACGTCTTGGCTCAGAACGCACAAGAAAAAACGGTGCAAAATAAGACAGATTTTTTACAATACGGAAAATTAAGACGGCACTGCGTAAAACAATGTGACTAATGGGTTCCCAATACCGACAACCTATGCCATTAGCCAGAGAAAAAAGATCAGAATGCGGTAAATCATACTGGAAATTGTTGACAAACATTCGCAACATAAACCTATGAGCTCGTTCTACTTTGGTTTGGTGACAAACAGCGGATGGCCACCAAATTTCGACGCCATAAGTGAGCGCGCTTAGGATACAATTGTGATACACAGTTTCTAGAACGTTTTGAGGGGCAAATTTTCTAAACTTCCTACAAAGCACACCTGAGGCTTTCTTAGCATTAGCAGAAACAGTACTACAGTGGCTGTCAAACGAAAGGCGTCTATCAAGCTGAACTCCTAAGTATCGAATTACAGGGACACATTCAATCACTTCTTCAAGTAGCTTAAGGCCAACAGAAATTTTAGGAGCTGAACTGTGCCTACCAAAAACAAGGTACTTGGTTTTCTTGAAATTAACCCGCAGCCGTAAACCAGTAAAGTGCTGGGCGATCTGGTCAACATCAGATTGGAGATGCAGCTCATCCTGCAAGGTTCGGACAGGTTTCAGCAGAAGTAAGTCATCAGCAAACAAGAAACACTGTGCTCCATCAGAGAGATTGAGCTTGCTCAGCCCGTTTATAAAGGCCAGGAACAGAGTAGGGCCCAAACAAGACCCCTGGGGTACCCCAGAGGGTACCTTTCTACTGGAGGAAACACCACCATCCACTTGTACACAGTAAGATCGACCAGATAAGTACAAACGGATCCAACGAAGCAATGTAGGAGGGAGGCCAAATTGATGTTGCAGTATAGTCAGAAGTTTGCTGTGATCCACGGTATCAAAAGCAGCGCGGATGTCAAAGAACACCCCGACCATACATGTACTAGGGGGGGTTTGGGGGGGTTTACCCCCCTGCTGGAAAGGCCAAACCCCCCCTGAGGGGCGTACAGTCGTTGTCGCTGCGACAACCAGTCCGATGGGCGAAGCTTGCCATCATACACGAGAGACTGCAGTTCAGTGTGTATGGCAAGCAAACTCAGCTGACTCTTCTGCTCAAAGTGAGCCAGAAGTTTGTCCCACAGTGCGGCAGGGTCATGTTCATCCTCAATACGGATGCACCGCTCTACTTCTGGCGACATGGTCGCTAACAGAGTGAACATAGCCAACTGTCTACGCTCGTGCCAACTCTCGTACCTTTCTCGTACCTTTCTCGTTGAGCGGCGATCTGTCTTTGTTGAGCGGCGTTAGGCGGTTGCTGCTGTTCAGCGTCGGCAGCACCGGCGGCGGCAGCCGGGGGAGGGGCGTCAGGGTTGGGTGGTTCAGGCTCTTGTCGAACAACGATCTTCCACTGTTTGCGAGCGCCAAGCAGATTGCTGATCATCATTCGCCACGTTGGCCAATTACTGGTAGTGAGCCGAGGGACAGACGTTTTTTCCATGGCGAGTAGGGCGTTTTGTCGTTTGACTACCCAAAACTGCGCAGAAACGGAGTGCCACAACGGCCACAAAGGAACACCTCTAGAACCACGTTAGGGCAGGGCATAGACGGCCCATAACCCTGTTGATTGTGAACTGACTTCTAACAAACGGCAGTTTATGTCAGTACACCTTTAGGTTTAGCAACAGCACACATACGAGTGAATCGTAAAGCGAGAAAATAGAAATGGCCAATTGACACGGACTGTCACTTAAATTAGCATGCAGCGTAAATCAAAACTGAATACACATGTACGTACGTACTACATTAGTCCGCCATAACATCTAACTACTAGTTATACTGACAGTAGGTACCGGAGATTTCCGCTTATAAGACCACCATAGTTAGAAGACCATGGTCTTTAAATAGGTTTTTGTTTCCAGTTATAGAACCATGGTTTTTTAATAGGTGGTCAGAAAACTGGCCTCATTAACATCCATTTTCCTGTTAAAAGACCATGGTCTTAGTTAAATTTGCCAATTTTAACACGCAAGTAAATGTTTTTAAAGTGAACAAAAGCTGTCTATCGTTAGAAAACAAGGGCAGAAGTACATTCGAATGTAAAACATGATATTGTGGTTATTATTTTCGACACAATACAGTACTCTGCTATGCTTCAACACTATTTCCTTGAAAAATTTCAAAGGAAGTTTTACAAATTAACCTTAAAATGGTTAGGAATTCCAGGAACAACCATCTACGTCAAGATACATTTAATGTTTGACAATAAGCCGTTTTCTGAAGCGAAATAACATTTTCCAGCTATAAGACCATGGTCTTCAAAAGGGCGCCAAAATGTGACCCTAAATTTGGGCATTTTCCAGTTGAGACCAGGTCTTGTAAGTGGAAAACTCCGGTAACAGGCCCAGAACCGTGAAAAAATCCTATACTAGAAATTATCAAGTTAAAAAGTCCTACATAGCCGAACATCGTTATTTTTTTAGTATCCCGATCCCCTGCCCCTGATAGCCGCGTCAGTGGCTCAGTGGGTAGCTCGCTGCCTCTGAGTCACGGCGGCCGCTGCATCCCTAGTGGTTGTAGTGGTTCATCCTCTCGGCGTGGCAAGTTTCTTGCTGCAAAGAGTTGGTCGTCGGCACAACGCTCCACCCAGGCCACCGAAAACTGGTTACAGTGAGTAGGTAAAATGGGAACCAACTGGATCACCCCCCTGGAGCAGACCAGATAGAGTCGAAATGGTCAGCAATGGCAGAAGCTTTTGCAGCTGGCTCTGTAACGACTCCATCAGGCAGGTCAAGATGCGGAATACTGCTGCCTGACTTCCCAGACACCATCTTGACTGTCCTCCAAAAATCAGCAGGTCCATTGCAGTTTGAAAAGGTCTCAGAGAAAGCAGCTCTTTTTGCAAGTATTAGTTCTTTTTTTAGCTGCTTCCTAAGTCTCTTGAACTGGGTGCGGTCAGAAGGACTGTGAGACAGTCTCCAGATTTTCCAGGCAGTGGCCTTCTGTTTGGCAAGCGCTTTGATAGTTGCTGAAAAGCCTGACAGGGGCCAGTTTGGGACGTGCAGCAATGAGCTTGGAATTTACAAATTCTAATCTTGGAAGGTGAGTGTGTTGTTAATGTATAAATAAACTTATACAGTATATTAGCGCGTCTGTGTTCGCTTTCATTTTCACTCAAGCCGGTCGGCGTCTTCTTGCTATCTTCTCCAGTAGCGGTGTTCAAAGCGCAAGTGGCCAATTTGAGCATCGCCAAACGAGCTCTACTTCGAAAAGAGAAGCGAGGCCATGGCCAGACTATCCGTTCCCGCCGTTTCTCGACGGTCGAATTTCAGGAAGAAGAGGCAAAAGCACCCTGGTATGTATAACAGCAAAAACACCTGGCATAGACTAAGCATCCCCTTTTGACTGACTTGCTATGAATTTGAGTCAAGTTTATGTTCTGATAAAAAAAGTCCTGTTGCTAAGGTAGAGGCTTAGTGTGTTACAGAAAGGAAGACGCCGTCTAACGTCACGCAACACAACGCACTGGGAAGTCTCCATTGTTTTTATTCTACACCCTTAGTCACGGCTTCCAGTAACTGTACTCTGGACTCAACTCAACAGTACTTTGTTTTTGTTTGTGCTTCCACCTTCTGTAAGTGTTTGGCTCTGCTTGCCAGCTCCCGAAGCCAACTGGGTGAAAAAACTCCGCCTACCCCCAGCTCCCAAGACAGAAACCACAGCCACAGCTCAAGGCCGCTTTGCGGGGGTACTCTGGCGTAGTCAAACCGGTACTACTTAGCTGTTATTTCTCCTACTGAAAAAGGTACCTTCGAAAAACCTATATAGATGGCAAAACGCCAGCATGAACCTAGCGATCGACCGGAACCAAAATTTTCGCCGGAACCGGAACCAGGAAGTTGTTGGTTGAAGGGAGAATGTTGCATGGCACACTGTTTTGCAGACGCTTTCGGAGAAAGTCGTCTAATTCTGCCAAGTTGATGTCAAAAGTGGTGGCTGTAAGATGAACATCGATCGGACCGTGTTTTTGTCGATTTTTCGCTCACACTGCTGCTCTTTTCCACCCGGTCCTAGGCAGTTTTAGGCAGCAGCCATCAAGAGGCGTCACAACCTTGCTCATAAATTTGCATGTGGTCACAAGTGACTCATGAATTTAATTTATTTAACTGATAAAAATAATTATTAATGGTTTGTCTGTTAGAAGTCAGAAGCGCAATACTTTAAAATAACAAAATTCTATACCGCTAAAGTTGAGCAAAATGTGTAACGTTATTATGTAAACGTCAATATACTTTCGTTAAATGCACAGCAATTAGCCATGATCGACAGCAACACAAGAAACGGGAGAGACCAGAAGAAATAAGTACAGAGGAAAGATAGGCCGAACGCACAAGAAAGAAAGACAGAGCGGCCGCGGCAGAGAGACCAGGGTAAAAAGCAGCCGCACCCTGTGTAAACCAGGCGGCAAAGGAATAGATAGGATTGAGTGTGCCTCTGTGTTAGGCCCTCACGTTCGATATAGGAGCGGTCCAGAACTCTGTCAGTCACGTTTACGCCATTATTCAAATATACCGTTTACACGCCATTTTACAAAATGGAGACCAAGAAATTTGCCGTTTTCATTGCACATGTTCTGGACAAAACCTCCGAACAGTTCCGCCCGACTTTTCGCTTGGCGTGATAAAAATTTTGATGTCCAGTGGGACGTATTTTTCAGCCAGGAGTCCTCGATGCACCTTGTACAGCACCCAGTACACCACTTTGGGCTACAACTGGACCTGCAGGGTCTCACCAGTAGCTGGGCGGACTACTACACCTTTCATTACATAGTGGAAGTGGCGATACCGAGTCTCAGCCATTTGTGACATCGCTGGGGTTATCTGGTTACTAGCTGGTTGAACAAGGAGTAGTATGGGGCCGTCCATAAACTACGACGTTCAGAGAGGGGGGCTGGGGGTACCCGGAAAAACGTCGCAGAACGTCGGAGGGGGTGGGGGGGGGTTGAGGCAAAACGTTGACGTATTTTTTACCTTTTTTTGGTAAGGTTTGACGACTGCAGAATAAGCAAGAATACAGAAAAAGTCAAACGGTTTTGACACATTTTTGTAGTTGTACTACAACATTAGCGTGATTTGTACTGGGTGTACAAAAAAACAACCCAGCAGATTTTTTACTGTAGCAACCGTAAATCTCAACCGATTTGAATCAATCTTTTTTGAACGAAAAACAAACAAATTCTTGATTGGTAGAATTTTCGTTAAGATGCTCTGCTTGGTTCTCGAGATATTTGCCCTCAAATTTGAAACGCTGATTTTGGCAATGAACAAGAGTGATTAAAACAACCCAACCGATTTTTTTTACTATGGCAACCGCAAATCTGAACCGATTTGAATGACTCTTTTTAAACTGAAAGTTAAATGAATTCTTGAATGATCGGTGAAACGAACTGGTAAATACGTACATTATGTGTACAGACAGGCACAATTTTTTTATTATTCATTTGTGATTACGCAGTCAGAAAAGCAGCTTCAGAATTTGAACGAAAATTTTATTTCGGGGGGGGGGTGCCTCCCAAACGTCGTAGTTTTTATGGGGGGTGATGATGAAAACGTCGTTAAACGTCGGAGGGGGGGGTGGGGGTGCAAAATTTTGAATTTTTGAACGTCGTAGTTTATGGACGGCCCCTATGGGGGAACAGGTAGAGTTGTTCAATAGTTGACTTGGGAGGGAGTAGTAGCTGGAGAATCACAAAGGCGTTTGTTGGTTGAAGTCAAGACTGGACAGAGACGCCTGTCCTTAAGGCTGCCCCCTTTTATTTGGTGAAGGAGGCCGAAACGGCGCCGCGTTACTGGTCCAATTATGGTGGTTGCATTCTGGTGGTTGGCTCTAGGTGTGAGGCGGGGGTCCGCCGATTTGATCTCCCTTTGGACGGTTCTTGATAGAGTAGTGTAGTGTTCTACGTCTATTGTTATAATTTTATAGTGTGTGAAAGTAAATCGCATAATAAACTGTTACAGTGCTCTTGCCTACTAATTAATTATGGCCACCCCTTGGGTAGCCAGATATGGCTTAGCCGTTCGTCTGTCAAGCTCTATTGGACAAGATCGATGGAGTCAGCATGGGCGATGCAGTCAGCAAATAGTATGGCGTGACACCGGCCAGCAGCAGCCTCGTTTATCGCTGGCTAATAGTAAACTGCGCATGTTATGAGATAACTTTTTAGCGAGCCAGTCAGCCCTGTTGGCCGAGCTTTGTGACTGCGTTCGATTTGTACTGCGCGGTCTGATTGCTGCGCCAGCCTAGTGAATCTGCATTATTATCTGCTGTTTTTTTGCAGTATGTACGTCTGTCTGTAGTACCAATGCAATCATTCAGGTAAACACTCTGCATCAATCGGGAGCATGGTGCTAAGCGACAAAGAGAGCAATATTTAGACTGTGAAGAAGTGGCAATCTGTTTGTGGCTAAGCACAAGTGCTGCATTCGGTTGAGAGCACGCTAAGGACCAAGAAAATAGTGACAGACTCTGACTGGGAAATTATAAATCTTCAGGTATGTTGTTTGTTTAGTTGACCGCAGGTAGGTTAGGTAGTGAGCTCTATATGGGCGTGCAAAAATTACGTAGTGGTATTTTTCCCCATTTTGGGAACCCCTCCTCCTGATAGAGATGTTTACGAGCTTGAAAAATCTCAACTCGGCTCGGCTTCCGAGCCAGATCGAGCGAGTTTATCCAGGTTAAAAAGCTCGCGGTCCAAGCCGAGCCCAGAACGCGCTACAACTTGAAAACTGTATAAAATGTAATGAAATTTTGAAAATGTTGTTTTGCAGGCTAATTTTCGTTTAATTCCTATCTTTGCTACATTATTTTAACCTATCAACCATAAAAAATACGTAATTAGTGAGGTAAAGCTTTAGGTATTGATTTTACGATGTTACTTTTCTATTTTTCCGAGCTTTCCCCCATATTTAAAGCTCGTGAGCCCAGCTCAAGCGAGCTTGGAGATGCTCACAAACGAGCTGACCTAAATAGAGGTCACAATCGAGCCGAGCCGAGCAGTGATTTTTTTGGGCTCGTGAACATCTCTACCCCCTGACCCCATGCCCATAATAATTTTCTGACCCCCTCCCCTAATTACGTAATAATTTGGCTACCCCCCCGGAATTTCAATTTTTTGAAAAGTTATAGCCGAAATTTTTGCGTTGAATTCTATGTAAAATGGCGTTTTTATTAAAATAACAGTGACACTTGATACTTTTCTTAGTTTTCTTTATTGATGAGCTACAACTACGTATATATACATACAATGTAGAAGCAGTCACTGAACAAGCGGAATTTTATGCTTTGACAATCGATAGTGACTTGGTTGCTTCAGCCCCTTCTAAATGCCACCATTAAGGCCCGCCGACAGACGGGTGGAAGAACACAAGCGCTGGATAAAATACAGACTTTGCGGTTGGGATTACTCCCTGAATATCCACCCTTTTGATGCCCGCAAGTGTTACTGCACACATTGCCGCACAGAAGTCTGCTTGTCATG
The DNA here is from genome assembly GCA_030248155.1 of Sabatieria punctata. Classification (NCBI taxonomy): domain Eukaryota; kingdom Metazoa; phylum Nematoda; class Chromadorea; order Araeolaimida; family Comesomatidae; genus Sabatieria; species Sabatieria punctata. The sequence continues at coordinate 22,715 of JASANB010005469.1, forward strand.
CGAACAATCCAGAAATTCGCTTTTGTTGGCCAGTTTCAACTTAAGCGTATTAACCAGACTTGACATAATGTCAACGGCGTTAGGGCTCCGCACTAGGCATGCCGATTCCATTAGCTAAGGGCAACGTGTTCATCAGTGGTACTGACGGTGGTACTGTACCGTTCAATGTTCTTTTAGAAATATTCACCTGATTACATAATTTGATTACACAATCAACATTCTGTCATACATGCGTTGTCATAGAACATGTAGCAGGCCTGTTCATAAACTGATCTGTTGTTCCAGTGTGTAGTATAGGAGGAAATGCATATACTCGCGTGATACACTATAGACTAATATAGAGCCTCGGTTGGACAGAGTAAGCGAAAATTCTGCGTTATGTAACACATGCCTTTCTGGTCACACGATTGCCTGGGACAGAGTGGCGATCATTGAATCTGATTCTGATACTACCAGACGACAGACAAAGGAATCTCTCTTCATTCAGTCCCATCATCAAGTAGCGATCAATGATAGACTTTCCCTTCAGTTGTGAAACTCTTGGCGTAGAATTTTTCCAATGATCTGATTCATGGTGTTTTTGTTTTTTCTTGCCTCTCCGTTTAACTTAGCCTTGCCAGCTTCGCATTCCGCCTGTTGGGGGTTGGGGGTCTGGCGCTAGTTGGGGGTCTGAGCCCAAATTCTAGGGAGGGGTTGGGCACTACAAACGCTCAAAAATCACAAAAAATCGCGATTTTTAGCTGCAAAAAACTAAAAATCCCATAAAAATCGCTAATTTGTGCTTAACCACACACAGCCAAAAAGTGCTGTTTTACAGGCGATTTTGGCAATTTTTGTGTCTGAAATTGTGAAAAATCGCAAAAATTTGCTCAAAAAATTTGTTGCGTGAGAATATCTGGTAGGAGTGATTGGATTGCTTGGAATGTGTTCTGTGATGTGGCTGAAAGTCGGCTGGCTTAGGCGCCGATGTTTTGTTAGATGGTATGGAGTGATTAAGTTAACGTGTGGTGTTTTGGTTGAAACAGTCAGTCGTGAGTAAAGTTGGAGTCGAGAGCGGTCGTCAATTCTGGTGCGCAACAGAATTTGGCATCCCCGACGGACTCGACTTGCTGGTGGACCACTAGCTGGCTACGGCGATAATTAGCTTTTGTTAAGCGGCCGAGGCTCTATATTCACGGCGAAAAAGCGGCGTTTTTAAGAGCGGCAAATCGTTGTTGCGGCATGGTAAAATTCTTTTTCTCTGTCTTTGACGGGATCTGAGCGCCGTCAATTTTCTTTGACTGGATCTGAGTGCAGTCAATTATTTTTCTTTCCAACGGGAACAGAGTGCCGTCAGTTTCTTTCTACAGACCGGATCTGAGAGCGGTCTATGAAAAATACACAAATAAGTTGTGCTAAATGTGCCGTCAGTTTACAAGTAGCGCCAGGTAGCAGCATTGCCGTGTGAGCGCGCCTTTGCATACGGTTTTGTGAGCTGCCAGAAAGTGCATAACAGCGTGTGTTACGTTGTAAAGCAAAACATTTGGTTGCAAGCCGCTAAAAGAAAGCAAAATATATGGTGCACCTATCGATTATTTTTCTGTTAAATGAATGTTGCGTACGCCGCCTCAAGAAAATGTTGCAACTGAAAAGTGGCAACCTGGTACCAGTGTCAATCTTGTGAAAAATACGCCGTTGCAGTCAGTTACTGCGTCGATAAAAAGCCGTTTGTCAGGTGTTTTCCGGCCGAAAGAGAGTTTTCCTGAGAACGCCGTACTATGGCCAGAAAGTGTTTCCCCAGCCAGTTCGAGAAAGCTCGAGAGTCACGACGAAACTCTGTTGCGACCACGAACCCCAGACCAACCTACTACGTCTGGAACGACTTCAAGAAATTCGACTTGAATGACGACAGCAAAAACAAGAGATGGACAATGTGGCAGAACAGATGCAAAACATGAATGCACAGTTGCAAAACGTACAGCAGCAGATTCAAAGGCAACAAAATGCGTACTTGCCGGGTTTACAAACTTCAGCCACCGACCACACTATTCCGTACTTTAGCGGAGCACAGATTGGCGATAATTTTGGTTCTTGGCTGCGCACCCACTTTAACCGCTTAGCTGATGCGTGTGCGTGGGACGATGATAGAAGACGTAGGGCACTTCCAATATATATCATAGAACCGGCGCGTGAGTACCTAGACAATCTGCCTAATGTCACCAAAGCAAATTACCGTCTTCTGGTGCAAGCTATGACTGAGCGTTTTAGTTCTCCTCAGCAAGCAAAGTTCAAAGCGACTGAGCTAATGTCTAGACTACAAAAAGAAACAGAGTCAGTAGAAGAATTCGCAGGTAGCATTACCAAATTGGCTAGGCAAGCCTACCCTGATTTTCAGGAGGAGGTTAGAGCTACTTTAGTCAGAGATGCGTTTCTGCTTGGTCTTTTACCGCATTTGCAATTCTCAGTTGAGGACAAGGAACCAAGAAATCTAGATGAAGCGATTAGACTTGCTAAGCGATATGAGTGGCGCGCAAAGCTTGCGTTCGGTACATGCCCATCTAAATCCCCTTCAGTGACTGCTACAAGTTTGCCTAGTGTGACTAGAACTGCTTGTTCAACTGCAGTTATGGAATTAGGTGGAACCTCTGAACAGATAAATGAATCGAACGCACTGTACAGAAGTGCACAGCAAACTAGTCACCCTCAAAACTCTAACCACAATCGTTTTACTCAGCAGGGAGCTAGTCAATCTGTGCCACGTGGTTATCGTTCATTTCTACCACCAAATCGACATAGGCCATTTGGGAATCGGGGCCGCCCGAACTTTCAGTACAATCCCAGATTTCAAGCAAACTTCCGTTACCAGGGTAACCCTCGATTTCAGCGGAATTTCTCTTATGGGCGTCGATTTGGGAATACTAATTCCCGAGGCTCTATGCAGGCGCGCGGAAATTCTTTCTTTTCCAATGATTCTAGACCGAATACACAACAACCTTCATTGCAATCAAGTTTTAACCTTCAGGAACTTCGTGGGGTAATCACTCAGCTCCTGGACGAAAGAGAAAGGCAGGCAACGCACAGAGCAGGTCCAACAGGACCGCGACCTCAGCAGTATGTCCAGTTTTCAGATACCCTTGAACCAGCAGGAGTAACTATTGAGGCTGTTGAAGCTGAACCTGAAAGTTACACTTTTCTGGCAAACAGTTTTTCTGTTGCAGACAAGATGTCCTGCATGCATGGTGCAGCATACGTAGACACCAGAATGGTCGGTCACAAGCGATGGATTGTGCATGATGGTTGCCGGCGCGATTTCGCAATCAGTTTGCACCCGAGCGACCTATGAAAGTCGTATTGCGAGAAATGCCAGGAGGTCGTCTGCTTGTATTGCCTTCACCAGAAGGGTTGTTGTACCGCCTGTTCGAAGGAGATGGTACCTGTCAACCAAACCATAGAGGAGTACGACCCAAGTCGTCCAGAGATGGTGACAGAGGACCGTCCCAAGCAGCCTGTCCCTTCGCATGTTGTGAATCAGCAACGCAAGTGGGAACACCCAAGTCGATTTGCCAACCAAGGTCAAGGCAACAAACACCGCTCAATGTCCGCCCCTCCTAGGAAGCCAGGGGTAGTACAGCAGTTGACTGATGCCAATCGGCAGTTGACTGAAACTGTACATGCAATGCCAGTAGTGCAATGGAATCAAGGAGGTGCTAGTGAAAGCAGCAAGGAATCTGCTTGTTCTTTCGCATATCGGGCGTTCAAGGATTTGCAGTTTCAAGTCAGTGAGCAGAACAAGAAAATCGAGGAGCTCACGCGAACCACAAATGAAGCAAAAGGCAGCCTTGAAGCTATGCGTCACCGCATACATGTTCTGGAGAATCGAAAGGTGAAAGGTGTCAGCAGTTGCGCTGTGTGTGCGGTTCCAGTTAAGTGCGATCGGTGTCAGCAACACGAAACTGTGATCGAGCACCATCAACAGCTGGCCACCCAGCGAAAGTCGCAGGAAATAGAACGATCCACCGAAGGCAGCGGCCGAGATGGCAATTCCCCAGCATGCTATGTCTATGGTCGTGATTGCGCTAGGAGTGGCTGTGTTGTGTGGCGCTATGGGTTTCTTCTGGGGGAAATGACATGTTCGCAAGCCAGATGGATCAGATGAGGCAGATCCATGCCCTGGAATTTTAGAGCTGAATCCGTATGCTGCAGAGTTCTATCCCTATCCAGCAGCATTCCAAAAGCATGAAGAGTTGCCACCCACCAACTACAGTCAGGAACATGACCTTTCTGCCGATTTGCCCAGTTCTTCGACCACCTTTCCATCAGCAGGTTGGGCAGAGTTGCCTCAACCTAGACACAGCACAGCACGTTGGGGTGGTGGCGGTCGTGGAATCTTTCCGTTTCCACCTCCACACTCTTTACGCTCTGCGCCGCCGCCGCGGCCAGGCTGGAAGGAGTTGAACAAGGACAGGCCAACCTGTTCAAAGCTGCTTTGAAAGGTGTGTATATTTCTCTGCTAACAGTTCTAATCTTTCTGCTTTTGCAGAGATTGGCAAATAATTTCTCCTCAGTGGCTCATGACTCCTGGAATCTTAGGATTAGAGGACTTGGGACTAGTCCAAGTTTTATTTTATTCAGCTGTGTATATTCTTATTTACTTTGCTTTATGACTATCATGTCTCTGTTTTGTATTGGTTTCCAGACCCGATTACACAGTGATGCCTATTTCATCAACCATTGCTGTAAAATGCTTATTGTGCTCATATTATTCATAAACCCAGTTGGATCTGATACACGTGTATACCAGATTTGTGGTGGTGGCCGCGGTGGTCATCCATTTGAAGTGCCTGAATTAGTTACATGTAATCCGCCAACAGCAATTGAGGTTTTAGTAACTGATGTGCGGCTATGGACTCCTAGAACAGTCCCAGTGTCTCATTCTGCAGCAAAATGTCACATACGTTTGCGTACAATCTGTACTCGCACAGGTGTTCTTGGTTCGTGGGGAGGCTATGGCATTGTATCAGATACTGTGCTATCGAAAACAGTTAGCCTTGCTGAATGTGCATTCGCAAAGTCAAACCTAAAACACAATGATGTTCCACTTGTGGAAGTTCACCAAAACTTCTTCACCACTAATCGATCTGTGAACCTTGAGTATGCTTGGTGGAGTACAAATTGCCAGACAGCGGAAAATTTTGTTTTGGAAATAGGCGAAATTGGCACCATTGATGGTGAACACCTAATCAGTGACCTAGGTGACACTGATGGTTGTCGATATTCTAGTGGACGTTGTGACTCACAGGATGGAATTATTCTGTGGACGCTGGACCGAATTCGACCATTCTGCACTTATATTTCCAGAGGGCTCTTCAAGGCTGAAATCAGCTATCCAAATGTCATCATAGAGGAAGTACAGGGTGCATTTAAACTAGCTTGACGGTGATTGACGCTTGCTAGGATTGGCCGCTCTGACGTGTGTGTATGCCGAGTGCTGACTGACTAACTGTTTTCTGTTTTTCTTCCTTTCGAGAATGGGTCCTAAGCCTGATAATTCTGCTTTAATTCTGGAAAAACTGAATGACATTGTTGTTGGGCAGAAAGAGGTATTAGCTGGACAAACAAAACTCATAAATCTTCTCTGCCAGTTCTTGGAACGGCATGTGCAGCTGGTGGAAGAGAACGCTCGACTCAAAGTTGAGGTGGCTCAACGTTCTTTTGGTCCTCCTCCTAACGCTCTGCTGAACCCTGCTCAAATTGCTCAGGATGTGGCCGAGCGCGCCGACAAACGTTTGAATGTGGTGGTGATCGGTCTGCCCGAAAATTCTGCGTCGGACAAACTGCAAAGCACGCAAGGCACAAAGATCATTCGGGAAGCTGTAACGCAGATGGACCTGGACCCAAACTGTGTGGTTGGCGTGCATCGTGACGGCCGTCATCCAACTGATGGTCGGTCGCGAATCCTCAATTGTTATTGAATTGAAATTCAAATTTCGTAATTTTACATCACTACATTCCTCCTCTCCAACGGTGCGAATCATCAGCTAGCGGATGAATTCAGTATAGACAGCCCGCCGCACCGGGGTGTCTTCGCGCAATCTGCTCTTTATGACGGCGTTCTGAATCCTCTTGTTGTCTGCGAAATCTATCATTCGACTGCATAATTTGCTGCTAGTAGAATGAGCCTGTCAGTAGTACTAGCTGGAGCTTCAAAAACGGTTTCAACAGACTCTTTTGATGATCCAGTTTCTGACAAAGTGTCTGACCCAAGGCGCTCCCTAATAAGGCCAAGCAACTTTCTACATTCTGTCAACTGCAGCACAACTCGCTCCTCTTCTTTCTCTAGTGCTTCTCTCTTTTCTTCTTTCTCAAGCGGTAATGGAGCAATTCTTCTTTTAGCACTGAGAATTTTGTCTCTAGTTGCGCAAACTCTTCCTTAGCCTGCCCTGCCCTAGCCGAATAGTCGCTCTGCAGCGCCGCATCGGTACAGTTTGTAATTTGGTAGGAGACTTCTTTTAACGTTGCGTGCAGTTTAACAATTTTCGACACCAAACTTTCACGCTGGATTAACAAACTTTGTCGACGACTTCTAGTCTGCGGTTTAGGTGTTTGTTGCAGCGTTTAAGTAGGTAGGAACGCTTTCGTAAACCAAACGAGAGAAAACTTTCTCACCTTCTGCGAGTAGAGTTAGGCTTACGTTCTGGAGGGTGTTGTCTAGGCATTTCAACTGAGATCCAATCCTCTGATCAATCGGGCACCACTTGAGGAAAAAAGAAAGACTTTGGTTCGACGTCACACTTAAAGTATAGAAGACACCGCAACGACTCAGCTTAATTTGCGTTCTAGACTCACCGAGTACACTAGCCGCACGCTACGGTTCCAGTAGCATAACCGCTTGTCTTCTGCCTAGCCACCAGACCTCTCCCTCCGCCCTCTCTCCTTTTTCTTTTCTTTATTGCTCTCTTTTCTTTTCGTAACAAACGTAATTCAAATCAAAAAGTTATAAACGCAACTGGCACAAGTTATATAAACTGAACATACCCGAGAAATTAGCACCAAGTTAGCAAAACACAGCGCATTAACCGCTCACTAAAATGCCGTCCAATAAAACGAACCGTCAGTAAAACGAGAATTTATCAATTCTCCTTTATTATAATGCACGTGTACACCACAATTAGCAGTAATAACCCCGAAGGGCCACATGCAAGGCAATCACCACTCGGGGACGAACCCCACTATGTGTCACACGCTGACCGCATGGGAGCCGACATTGCTCACCACTACGCCACAGACGCAGACAAATTCTCCAATAAATTACCCATAAAATAGTTTGCAAAACAGTATATAGAAATATATACAGATGTATACATGGGTGACATGTGCAGCACACTGTCACCCGTCAAGGGGTAAAAGGGGCGGTATGACAGAATAAAACAGGGTGCCTAACTTTGTCAATAGTCCAAACTTGATTTCTCGCACCGAGCGATAGCGTGTGTAGTGCGCTTTTATCGTTGCTCGGGGCCGTCTGCGGAAAACTTCCATTGGGCCCAGCGAGCACCTCCATGCTGCCTCACCATCCACGGTGACCGCTCGAGGTCCCACCCAACCATTTGTGTCAGCTGGCACCTCCTGCAAGCACATAATCAGCTATTCTATTTGCACTTTAATCAGGGGTGAACCTGGGTTTCACAAATCTAGCACTCTGGAGCAGTTGATTAGCACACGAATATTATTATTATTATTATTATAAAACTTTTATTCAAACGAACTGGACATCGGAACTGCAAAATGCAGGAATTACGATACCCTGAATAAACAAATAAAGCGAATAAACACTACTTACAAGTACGACGCCAGAGAAGACCGAAAGCGAGAATAGTTATGCTGTAGAGGTTGTGTTCGTCAAAACAAAGTAAAATAATAAAAATAACCGAGAAAATAGTTGAACTGTAAGTCCAAGCCTGATTGCCGGCTTTCCACACAAGAGAGACGCGGGTTCGGAGATCCAGAAGGGGTAATTTTCAAAAAGCTCCAACAGGCCTTCAAATACGTTTTATCACAATTTCTTCAGTAAGGAGGCTAAAAATGAATAGCTTATCGCTTCTAAACACATACACCGCTCCCTTAAACATCACGTTTATTCTGGCAGCGCGTCACAACGTTAATTACACTGCCCTCACCGTAGTAGCGAGAAACAACAACTGAGCGAGGCCTTTGGCCAGGCCCAGGACACGCGGAGGGATGTAGGCCCTCGCTGGTTAGTAATACACGCACAAGAAAATAACGCAAAGAATACGGGGTTAGTATCAGCTAATCATGGCCATATTGCACAACTTGACCATACATGTTAGCATTTGACCTGTGAAACGAACTCTGTCAAAGACAGGCAGACGGCGAAGAAAACTTGTTCATAGACTACAGCGCGCTCAAAATTAGGATATTTCGTAAAACGTACATTGTGATAGCTGTACTGTACACCTTTAGTCTGCATTGCCGCTAACATTGATACTAAGGAACGACCGGAATTCCGATTCCGATTCCGATTCCGATCGGAACTGGCAGTTCCGATTCCGATTCCGATTCCGAACTCAGAGGTCTCGGAATTCTTCGGAACTTTTGCTAAATTGTTAGGAAATCAAACACCATTTCTTGCGTATTATTGCGTGTCTTCTTTGCTGTGCAATCGACAATCTGCGTAGTTTAGTATAAACCCATAACCTACTGTAATCCCACTAAGTAAAAAATAAAAGTTAGCACCACTCCCTTTGTGGAAGCACTGAGTCTGAAGCACTCGGCAGTCTTCAAACGCCTAAAATATTTTGATCAAAGCCAGTGAACGGACGTTTAAAGTGGCAAAACAGATTTCTGAAGATGACAGAAGTCACTTGAAGCCTGAAAACTAGAGTGCGAACAATACCTGAAAACCCCAATACCCAATACTTGCGTAGCTGAGCCAAAAACTGCATTTCAGTGAAAAGGTACATTCCAGTGGTGTACCCAGGATTTCTTTCACAGGGATTCAAATTTCGAAGAGACTTGGTTGGGCCTTTGTCCAACTAGGGCGAGATATTTTGAAAAATTAGCCTTTAAGAAAGCATTTAGAAGTCGTTCTGGAGGGTAAAATAAGCAGAAATTAACAGTTTTAGTCCATACATAATCTACTGTATTACAGTGTTTCTTATTTTCAACGGATTTTTTCTTCTTACTCAACCGGAAAGGGGTGTACCAGACCCGCACCCCTGGGTACAATACTAATACATTCTGTATCACTAAAATGAGAAGTTTCAATTGAATCTAAACGTTTTTCTTAGATAAGAACAGAGAAATTGCACTAATTACTGGTGCACTAATTAGAAAAGCGATAAATAAAAAATCTTAGATAAGAACAGAGAAATTGCACTAATTACTGGTGTATTTAGTTTATTAACGCAAAACACGGCTTTCTATACCTACTGTAGGTGTAATCATCCGTCAACCTTTTCGATTTTTTCAGGTCAGTTTTTCAGTTCAACAGCGATTTTAATAGGTCCTAATTAGTATTGGGGCATAAAAAACCCAATACCCAATACCAATACCTGGAAAACACCACAATACACCCAATACCCAATACCAGTTCTCACTTTACTGAAAACGTTGAAAAATTGTTGTTTTTAAAGTATAATTTACGCGCTTTGAATTTTGCCTATTGATGGTTGGCGATTTTAATGCATTGTTATCGTTTGACATGGTGATTTGTACTGGATGTTTGCATGGAATTGTAAAGGATGGTTGCGTAAACACTGTTTCTTTGCCAAAAACAGGTTATTCCAAAATTTTAAGCCGATTTTCAAAAAAGTTCCGATTCCGAAAAATTCCGATTCGGAACTGTACTTGAGTTCCGATTCCGATTCCGATTCCGATCGGACCCAAAAATCCGGTTCCGGTCGTTCCCTAATTGATACGGACGCTCGTTGTGTCGAATTGCTCTGAGTGAATGAGGAATGAATGAAGAAGAATGAATGAGGGTTGTAACTGCACTTTAATGCAACGCAAACAATTGTGGAAACCAGCTCAATATCAGTGTGCATGTGTACTATCCTTATGTAAACATTATTGGATGAAAAGGAAAACAAGAAGTGGAGTTATTGTCACCAGCGGATGTAGCTTTAGCCGCGTACTGCTCACTTTCTTCGCTACTGCAGCTTAGTAGTGCTGCGGGATCACTGTCCTGGACTGGATCATTCATCTTCCTTCAGAACCTCTCTGTAAACAACCAATCAGTGAAGAATGGCCAATTTACCAGGCCAGGGATACAGATGTATTCACTTGCACTTCCGACAGGATTTTTACCCGATTTTTAGTCCTCAAAACCCTGTTTTGAGCCAAAAAAAGGTCGCTGAAACCCACTTTCGGGCACCAAAAAAGTTCGCTGAAACCCCCTTTGGGCATAGCGTTGAAACCCTATTTTGGATCAGAGAAATTCCCCCCAGCCGAAAACCCAGCTATACCTTGTACAGGCTAGGCTAGGTTTCCCTGGCGAATTGCGAGGGAAGCAGCGTGCATTTCACTTATGCATGATGCACTGATGCTGCGATTTTGATACATCGACACTACCCCCACCAATTTGGAAGTTAACAGCTTCTGTTCAGCACTGTGATCAGGTTTTAAGCTTTGACATTGATAGGGGATTAGGCTTAGGATGAACTTAAACGTACTTTTAGGATCTATCCTAGCCTCAGTTTAATCAGTTAGGTTTTCGCTAATGCGCGGGGATAGTCTTTAGCGACTCTTTAGCGACTCTTTAGCGAAAAACAGCAGCGCGTCTACGCCAATTCCATTCCATCTTTGAAAATTGGCTACCGTAGTAGACAGATTGATGTTTTTGTGTTGAAAAACCAAACACTATGTCGAGTACGGTAGCTAGAAACGAACGGATCTAAGAGAATCGAAAATTTTTGAACAAAGCAGAAACCGAGTGGATTGTGAACAGAATGAATATACTGCTGATACATATTCTCTGCACTGACACTACCTGCCTTTAATAGAGTCTACTCTCAGAAGGATAAATTGTGATAAAAGTAGGAATTATTTTTCAGCATTGGAAGTTCTAATTATGTCAGATGTATAGGCAATTTCATAACTGCATTCTTTACCTGTTAGTAGTTGTTTTACGTAGGTGTTCGTCAGGCCAATTATCTCCTTATTCACTATTTGTGTGTACAAGGTTCGTGCGTCTTTTGGATAGCAAAATTCCCTGACCTTTCCCTGACTTTTCCATGACCAATGTCAAAATTCCCTGACCAACTACGGTGAGGAAACGGCAACCAATTTGAGAAAATTTTGAAAAATTGCCTTTTAAAAACGCATTTAAACGGTATTCAGAGGGTAAATTTCCTGCTTAAGTAGTAGTATATAAAATCAGAAGACCGATCTTCAAAAGTGTCGTGTAAAATTCTGACATGACCATTTGGCGGCGAGATGTTTCTGCTGCTATCAATTTTTTCCCTGACCAGACTCCAAATTCCCTGACTTTTCCCTGATTCCCTGACTTTTTTTTAAATTCCCTGACTTTTCCATGACTCCCTGAATTGCCTTGGCAATACAGCGTCCTCAGGAGGACATACGAAGTACGCCAATACAACATAATGGGAGCAGTGCCAAGCTTGCTGGGCCTTTTCAATAAACAAATCAGTCACACGGCGAACCTTATAAACGCTAAAAGACTAAAATTGAGTAGCGGACGTAGCAGCGTAGGGATCGTAACAATCACTGTTTCGGTTGCCCATTCCATTAGCGGACTGGTCAGCGTCGTTATTTTCGAAATGGCTGGCACGAAGAATCCGATAGAAACTGAAACAAAAATAGTGTCTCAATAATTGGCCTGACGTTACATACGACCAGCCCTAGTACATGTATGGACCTGACCAATTGAGCGCAGTTTTTGTTTTACTAAGCAAAATTGCGCTTTTATAATTGCGCTTTAGCAGCTCATTTTTTCCATAACTCGATTGTTAGGCCTACAAATTCGAGCAGGGTTTTCTGCGTCAAATGTTATTATTAAAAAATCTGTGATATAGAGAACGATTGGTATTATGTAATATTGAATGGAAATTGCCCAGATTGTTAGTGCAGTACAATTGTTTTATGATTGCTTCCAATAGCAGAGCACAAGGGAGACAGCTTGGGATCGGTCAGTAACTGTATGGGCTCGTTAGTAATACGCCCAGCTGCTTCCCAGTCAATGAACACCACTGGCGTACCCGTAGTAGCTAGCGAAGCGCTTCAGACACTGCCATGTTGGGGGCATTAACGGCGTGTTCATCGGCACAGTAGAAATAATTGGGAATTCTGCCCGCGATTGTGTGTGACATCAGTGACCACTGTGCTTTGAATTCTATCTATCTATCTATCAGTACTATTCTCAATGAATACAGGATATGCTTAGGAGCAATCTGCTCTTTCTGACCGACTACAGGTACAGGGAGCAGGTACAACAAATCCATCTAGGAATTTTGGTAAACTCCTTCAAATCTTGTAACTTGTAAATTAACAGCCTATCTTTCATTCGCTCTTTGTCTAGGTCAATCGGTACAAGTCAGTGAATTTGTTTCTCTTAGCTTGCAAATACTGTTGTTTGGGTATGGCATTTTCAGGAATCGGTTCGGTATGGGTAGGTATTTTTCGGCATACCCAGGAATCGGTTCGGTATGGGTAGGTATTCGCAAAAATACCGGTATACCGGTATTTATTCGGTATTTGCTGAAAATGTTTTACATAGTCAAAACTCCGAATTACCCATTTATAAGGCCATGGATTTAGTCATTTCCAAGGTCAGAGGCTAGAAAACCCATCAAAAGCAATGGGATTTACAGTTTTTAGGAATTTTTAAAATCATTTTTTAGTTTTACTTGCACGAAAATTGTTTCTGTAAATAATTTTGGCTAAGAGAAATGCTTCCATTGTACTGTAGTTTTAAGGTCTGCTAGTGTACAGTATGGAGGTCTAACGGGCAGTGACAAAATGCGGGGCTATTTTAATGATTGCGAATGTACTGCACATCAAGTACATGGAGACTTGATTTCTAGGGAGCAGTGTGAAGTTAAACCAAAACTAGACCAACGCTTTCTAATTACAAAGCAAGTTTGGAACAGAGAGTTGGGTGATAGAACTAAAAATCCTTCAAATTGGATATTTTGAAGGGATACCGTAATATAATGTGTTTCTGCATGCCCAAAAAATGCAAAATTACATAGAAAACGATGTGATCATAAGGAATTTTCGATGAAAGGCGCTTGAGAAGGTGGATGGATGGTGGAAGGACGTAACGGAATTCCAGAAAAAGGTTGAAAACGAGGGAGAGACTAATCTGGAAGGTCTGAAGAAAGAATGGAAAGAGAAGGCAAGTGGCATGTACGACGACGGAATGGATGAGCTCATATCTATGGCACAACAGGCTAAAGGGGCTTCCACTGTTGCGATTACATTTTCCTTTGTTCTCTGTTCTCTCTTGTTCACCGTGTTCTTCCGTTAATTTCATCAGGTTTATAGTCATTTTTTACTTTCCAAACTGGGACTTTATAGGTGCGCAATTTGAAAGGCCTAGCGTTTTTAAGTTTAGTATGTACGTACCTTTTGTTGACTGGCTGTAGGTATTCCGGCCATGTATTAGTATGTTATTTCAGCTCGTGCTCGATGTTAATAGGATGCTGAATGAGCTTGGTGCAAAAAGACGTCCATGGCAACGAGGTTTTGCTGTGAATTATACAAACCACATAACAGTGTCGACGCGACTCACTTATCTCCTGAAACAGCAGTATGGTCCAGCGTTTGTCAATCAGCTCTTATTAGCAATCTTTTGATAGAAGCAAACAACCATAACCAAGTACCGGAACCCGAATGCAGTTAAATACGTTTAGCCTCTGTTTGTTGGGTAGCCATAAAACAATGTTAAACCAAATCATCAAACCCCAAAAGCAAGCAAAAGCTCTATTTCACAGCTAGACGCGCCTTACTCTGCTTTAAAAAACATACTCAACTATATTCTATTGGAGGTGGGGGCGGCGTGTTGAAATATGAGAGGGATTGTCTGTTTCGGCCTTATCACTATTAATATCGGCGGAAGGAGGTGGAGAAAGAGGAGTATCAGGTTCAAAATCTGAATCTAACTCGAACAAATCTACTGGAGCAAACGTGGGTGACTGAAGGCTTAATCCTTCATAATAATGAAGGAAATCGATAAGATTGACCGATGATTGGGTATAGAAAGCCGTTTTTGCATTAATAAACTAAAGGTTTTGAATGTCTTATACTGTACGCTTTTCTAAGTAGTACATTGCTAAGTAATTAGTGCAATTTCTCTGTTCTTACCGATACGGAAGATAAACGTTTGTGATTCAATTGAAATTTGATATTTTAGTGATACAGAATGTACAATGTATGAGCACTGTAACCAGGGGGCGTGGGTCTGGTGCACCCCGTGGAGTACAAACAAAAAATCCGCCGAAAATAAGGAACACTCTAATACAGTAGATCATGTACGGACTAAAACTGTTAATTTCTGCTTATTTTACCCTCCAGAACGGCCTCCGAATGGTTTCTTAAAGGCTAATTTTTCAAAATTTCTCGCCCTAGTTGGACAATTGCCAAACCAGGCCTCTTCGAAATTTTAATCCCTGTGAAAGACTGTGTACACCACTGGAATGTACTTGTTCACTGAAATGCAATTTTTGGCTCAGCTACACAAGTATTGGGTATTAGGGTAGGGTATTGAGGGTCTCAGGTATTGGGATTGGGTATTGGGTTTTTCAGGTATTGATCGCACTCTAGTGGTCACCGTTCAATTAATCGAAATATTTTTGTGTTCATAAGCGCAATAGCAGTCTTTTTTGGTGCCGTTGAGAGGCCGTCTTTATCTACAGCAAACATAGTCTGCAGCATAAAGGGCCCGTGTCTGCCTTTTCTATCTATGCCGCTGCGCTTTCTTCTCTTTATCTTCTCCTGTGGTTCTCTTGTGTCTCTATTTCTCTACAAATAACTCGTATCTCTCTCTCTCAACCTTTCATTAAATTCCTTCTCTCTCAATTTATCTTTGATTCTTGGTAAGTCTTCTGATTTCTCTCTCAGGTTGTGAGTGTGTAAAGTAAAATGTGACAGACAGACAGACAGACAAACAGAGTTTACTCCAATGTAACGCAGACACCCAGCAGGTAAAACGGCAGGAGGATACACAACACACATAACAACTAATTTACAGATATAGACAATCCTTCTGCCATAACATATCCTTAAAGACGTAATTAAAAACAAATTCCTAAATTTGCTGAAAGGAGCTGAGACGGCGAAATTGGGAAGGGAGTTCCAAATCCTTGAGGCGGCAAACAACATTGTACTGCGCCCATGGCGACCGTACAGGGTGGTTAGCCCAACGTGACAGGAGTTGACCATGGCCATGTCGCAACAGATCAGTGTGCAGGGGCAGACCAGGAAGTGAGGCAGATTATGTTACCAGGAAAGGACGACAGGACGACAGTAAGTAATCTTGCCTTAAATTAGTCTTTTGTATGGTAGTGAGTGATTGAGTGAAAATAGTTGTTTCTAAAAAAATCCGTGTTGTTTATATTTATAGCCGTTTCCGAGCGTTACTCTATTAAAGAAGAGTATGCGGACTTGTGGCGTGAGGGAGGCCAGATGGTTAGAATATTCAAGATCAATGTGCAATGTTTGGGGATAAGAGTGAGCAGGAGCTTTGGTAGAACCCGAATTCTACTTTGTCATTTCGAAAACAGACCGCAAATATAATGACTACCGGCCTCACTACCCGCCCAATCGGTCAGATTGTTGACGATGAGGATTCATAGCAAAAGAAAAGGAGAAAAGTCGAGAAGAAGGGAGGTCGTCCGGGTGTAGGAACAGCCAGTCGCGCTCGTCGTCTGTAGCAGCGGATTAGAATAGAACAAACTGCTGAAGCCGACAAAGATGGCACTAAATTGTCCCAATGACAAAATTAGTATAAAGTTATTGTCAACGACTTAATCTAAAATTTGTCACACAGAATGCTGTAAAATGCATTGTATTCCACGGGTGGGCCAACATATTATCACTGTGCGGGGAAGCTGTTTGACTAATGTAATTTCGAAACTCAATTAGTAAGTTGTTGGTTGGTTCCATTATGTAAACCAATGGTTTTCGGTAAACAACAACTACTCTAACTGTCCGGCCCATTAGGAAGCAGTCAGCTTCAAACTCATCACCTTTACTTAACTACCAAAGCAAAATTCGGTGTGAGGGGATGGAAAGGACCATCTCGCCTCCTTGCCTGTCTGTCAGAACAGTATAACCATTTGCAAAAGCACAACAACGTCATTGACTCAACGTTAGTCTAAGTCTCTGTAATACATAGGATGGACAGTGAGTATATTGCGCGGCTTAAATAAACTATCAGATAAGAGCGGTGATAATGACACCGTTAGTCGTTATGTAGAGACTACTGTTGCTAAGTAAATTATAATTATAATTTTATTTATATTTTCTAGAAATTTACTAATACAAGTAAATTATTTGGTAAGTAAATTATAAGTTTAATTTTAATTATATTTTTTAGAAATTTACTAATACAAATAAATTGTTTGGTAAATAAATTATAATTAAATTATATTTCAAATAAATTTACTTAGCAACAGTAGTAGAGACCATCCAGACGAATTGAGTGCTTCCAAACAAAACGATTAACATAGATAAGGTCCAAAACGAGTCGCTTTTTGCCATTAGACTGAACAGCCACCTGGAGCGGTTTGACACACACCGGTGGAGAAACGACAGGTACAGCCCTGAATGTACTGCACCTAACTGACTTTTTAACAAAGGGTATGCCTTGGTCTGAGATTAGGACTGTCTCACCATTACAGTTAGTAGCAGTTCTTTTATCTCTGTGCGCGAGTTCTAGATTACCATCACTAGACAACCAGTCACGTCCTAATAACTGGCCCTGTAATGCTGTCCACTTTAAAAATTCGCAATTTTCTGTTTTGTTTACTTTCCAAATCAGAAAGGTACCGTCTTTCAACTGGCATTTTTGACTATTATAGCTACCTCTTCTTCATCGTGGTCGCTCTCGTCAGCAGAGGTGGAGAACATTTTGTTGCCGCGCTTCTGTCTCTTCTCGGGCTGAAATATTAGAAACACTTCAAACACCTATTTTATCTGAACACCTGGACAGACATACAAGTAGGGATGGGACAGGTATAAAAATACCATATACTCACAGGACCCGCAGTGGATTCGATCTGTGGCTCTCCACGTCGTTTGTACACCCATGCCCCCATAAGGTAGCAATTAGTGGCCTCGTACTCGCACCAACTAAAAACCACCTCCACTATACTCCCAGTTTACTTTGTTATTTGTTTTCCACAAATCGCCGTTTGCAGCCAATGAACCGGAGTTACACTTTCCCCATTTCATCTGTTCACATTCCTCTCCGTCCACTGGACTATCGACTGTATAATCCCGTTTTAACCGCTGAGTACCGAAAAAGTAGGTAAATGTACGCACTGTCTGCTTTACACAAGATCTACTGTTTCTGCTTGCTGCACATCAATACCTTTGTTGCCAGGTTGTGTTTTGATCTGTGGCATTTCCTGTGCCAGTTGATAAGGATCAAACTTTTGACCAGATGATTTGCGATCTAAAAATTTTTCTTCCAACCAGCTAAGCTGAGTTTGATTGAATCGAACATTCCTTGTTGGTTGCTGGAGTGCCCAACCTTGCTTCATCTTCTGCGGAGTTCCCTGGCACCTCCTTTTTTGCAGTTCCATCAAGTCAACATCTTCTTCAACCACCGGTACAACAGGCTTGACATACATCTCTTCAAGCTTTTGTCTGTCCATCTGTTGAGAAATATCTTGCATGGTAAGACAATCTGGCTTATATTTATGATTTGCTCTGAGTATGTGTCTCATCAGGTTGCCGTAATATAGAAATTGCTTAAACAAAAACAGTAGTTGCTAAGCAGTCTCAATAACAATGAATGCTTACTTTGATACATAATTGCTCAGGACATTTGCTAAATTTTTCAGGTTCTTCACCGCTATGTTAAATATAAAAGGGCAGCTCATTCTTCATCGTTTGAAAGGTACCTTTCAGCGAATTTACGTTACGAGTCAATGTCTGAAAATGCCGAGAAAATGTTCTTTGACCTAGAAGTGTTTGGTCTTTCAAAGCTTTCTGGTACAACTCAGACAAAGCTTTATTTACCTCAGAAAAAACCTGCGACGCCTGTTTAAACAAATAACCTTTACGCCTCTCGGCACGTTGGGACGACCAGATGGGATGTTCGAAGGCCTGGGAGTTGTTTATTGAATCTGCCATTTCTACGTCAGCTGCACAATGAAAAGAAGGAAGGGCAATCTGCCCTCTGGATAGGCGTACACCGATGCAGAGATAGTATAGTTCGATTAGTATAACAACAAACGCGATCAAGAAAGAAACTTTTATTCTCTTCCACTTAGAAAGACCACACTCACTTAATCTGTGCGCGCGCACCTCGCCTGGGACGGTCACGACTGCACAATGCGTTAACTACCTAATCCATCCACTCTAGAGATGTGCACGGGCCGGGCATGCCCGTCAACGATTTTGGACGGGCCGGGCCGGGCCGGGCATGCCCGTCAACGATTTTGGACGGGCCGGGCCGGGCCCGATTTTGATGCCCGCCGGGCATGGCGGGCCGGGTATGCCTCACCTGATCGGCCCGCCGGGCCGGGCCGGAAAAAAGGTGCCCGTGCACATCTCTAATCCACTCCCTATCAGCCAAACTGCTGCGCCAGCGCCACCACACGGTGCGCTTGTAAAACCAATAAAACACAAGCGCTTTTGCTGTCTGTCAATGAATTGTGATCGTGCAAATAGCGTTATCTACAGCGTCGTTTAAGGCTGGTTGAATGAGTATGTTATCTGTGTGCTCTGCTCAGCGCATTTCCGACTGCTACAAACAAGGTCCCACTGATAAGTCCTTGGCGGGTCGCACTGCAGTGTCAAACAGTTGTTGCCGCAGTAAGAAGATGTTGCAAAACATCACTGTCTCCAAGAGACACTGGTGAGAGCGCAGGGAGATCTGGTCACAGTCTGCGGCTCAACCGGTAATTTCCTGTGGCAGCGGGACTCAGTGACAGTCAGATCTATGACATTGACATAAAAGATGGCAACTACGTACATCCCGAAGAGCACTGCAGCTGTGGACTGCCTCACCATAGCATGGCGTCCAGCACCTTCTATGACTGTTCCCAGATTTCACACAACAGTAGTGACTCTCCGCGACGGATGGTTTGGAGAAACTTGATCAAATTAGGTGTTTGACTGGGACACACAGCAGTGCTGCAATTTCTTCGCTCGTCGCACTTCGGTTTAGACGTGTATATACAATAATTATTCAAGTGATAAATTGTACTGTATGATGTCTGTGTGCATAAAACATAATCTGAAATGCGTGAGTATGCTGTCTACAACGTAAACTAACGTCTAGAACTCGGACACTAGCACAATAGATATAACCAATTGATTCGGAAATCGAAATTCGCTGCTGATTGTCGTTCCAACTCGGACGCATTAACCAAACCTGACACAGTGTCAACGGAGTTAGGCCCCCGTGCTAAGCACGCCGATGGCATAACCTAAGGGGCCAGTGGCTCCTTGCAACGTGTACATCAGTGGTACTAATGCTGGTCTATGAGTTATTTTAGAGATTCATCTGATTACATAATTCGATTACACAAGCAACATTCTCACGTTGTCACAGAACATGCTCATAAATAATGTTCTCTTATTGCAGTGCGTAGTATATGGGAGAATGACATATACTCGCACGACACACCATACTGTAATATAGAGCTTCAG
This sequence comes from Sabatieria punctata, assembly GCA_030248155.1. Taxonomy (NCBI): domain Eukaryota; kingdom Metazoa; phylum Nematoda; class Chromadorea; order Araeolaimida; family Comesomatidae; genus Sabatieria; species Sabatieria punctata. The sequence continues at coordinate 42,554 of JASANB010005469.1, forward strand.
TTGAACACAGGAAGGGAAAATTATCTGACAGGAGGAATTCCACAGCTTTTGACACTGTGGGATTCTGTTAAACTATTAAATGCTTGCAATGCTGTCACAGCTCCTAGCTGGCGAGGGTCTCCAATGAGACACAGCTCTGCCTCAGTGGGATGCATTCGCTTCAGGACACTTAGAGCGGCAAACTCTGTACATTGTGTTGACTCGTCAATGATAGTCAGAGTGAACCTTTGAGTTCCAAGCTGTTGACTGAGGGCAACGGCCATGGAGCACTACATGGGCTTCTGATACCAACTTCTGAACTGTTTGTGTGGTGGTATTTTTCTCAGCTTCCTGCAGAAGTTTCATGGTTTGTAGTTCTTCAGCTATCAGTTTCTTTGGATCTCTTCTTTGGGCGAATCTGACTAAATCTTGATGACAACTTGCCCAATCCAAGGCCATCCTCCTCAGTTCCAGTGAGGTCTTCGGGCCATCTTGGCCTTGGTCTATTGCAAGGTCATGGAGAATCCGTGAGTAGGGTTCCTCTTTATGCACTGCTGTGAGATCGGTGGATGAAATACATACGATTATTTTTCCTCTGAATCGCCTCTGAAATGGTTTGTGGCGCTGTTGACCAAACGGGTGATAGCCTTATTGCTGTTAGTCAGGACTAACTCTGGCTTGACCATAGCAGGTTAAGTCAGCATCAGTGAGTACCAGGGCGCTCTGCGTTTTTCCAGTGCCTGGTGGGCCAAAAATGACTATCAAGGGGGCTGCGTGAAGCACTACTTGATTGACGGCTTCTTTCTGTTTCTCGTAGAGTTGATTGTAGTTTGGTATTCTTGAAAGGTTAGCTTGCAGGGGGCGTATGTAGTCAACATCTTTGCCACTTACTTCAGGTTAGTTAATATTATTGCAATCATGATAGATACTAAGGCGCGTTGACAGCGAGCGAATGTTTAGCTGTGTTGTATTTCCAGAGACTGAGCGGGAGAATTGTATTTAGGACGACAAGCCGACGGCAAAACGGGCACCTACGTGTCACATATTTCTGTCCGCTCTCAACAAAACCAACCTTCCGCTGGAGCGAATCAAGGCTGCTGAATAAAGAATAATTTATTTCAAAACTAGATTTATGTTGCCGCCCAGTTGTAATGATATCAATAGTTTGTTGACAGGTAGTAGGAGGCACATTCTTGCGCGATGTGCTTGATTTAAGGCCGGAAAAGATCGCCTACGGGCACGGCCTAACCCCAGTCAGCGCTACTTAAAGGTCGTCTCAGTTCTCAAATTCAGTTTGTTTCAGTTTTGAAATAAGTAGTTTTTGTAATGGTAATGCGGCTGTATAATGGTTTCAACTTTTGCACAACAGGTGGCAGTGTAATCGCATGCAATATTTAAAGGAAAAATCTTTCTGAATTTATCATTCGATATTGAAAAAAAATTCATTGAAATTGAAATTGAAAATTGTTGCGATAAAGCGCGATGACCAAATACTTTGAGGCGAGGTAAGTTGTTTGAATCAAAACTGTTGTGGGAATGCGATTTGATTTGTTCCTTTTAGATGTTTTTTGTTGGCAACCTTTCTGGGGTGGCTGTTCACCAACGACTACGCCACCCGGATTGGTCGCCAACATATGGCGACCATCCGAAC
>JASANB010005470.1:0-98807 GCA_030248155.1 Sabatieria punctata
TACCAGAAATGAGTTTTTTGGTTGTTTTTGTAACAGTACATCCATACCTAAGACGGGTTAAGCGTTCGTCTGCTGCTATACAGTACGGTACGTTAAGTGAAATAATACAGACTCTGTTTGCAGACAAAGACAATGCAAGGTCCTTGATCCAATGTTGTTTGCATAGTTTCACTCTAACGTATACCAATACTACAGCGTCACTTCTTAGACCTCTGTTAGATTTAGATTGGTGCAGTTTTTTCTGCTGACCCAGAAGTGGTTCCAATGACATATAGAACTGGACCAAAAAAGCAGCACATACGTGATTACCAGTGAGGCTACCTGCAGAAAATGTCTCTTTAATAATGTGCCATTCGTATTATCTATACCGATAGGATGACACTTCTGCTGATCACAAAAATGCCGCCGAACGTGATGCCGCCTACGGATTCTGCTTGCTTGTGAAACCAGCGCACACGTCTGTCTAACTGAAATAATAAATGCGGCATGCAGACAAAAGAGAACAGAAGTGTCAGAGATTTGAGAATTTTTTATTCACCAGTTTTGTGTTATACCCTGTTTTGTACAGGAATTTACTTCCCGCTTTAGTTTTTGATGCGGCCTTTAGGATTTGATGCGGGCCAACTGAGCGAGAGTGCAGAGTAGAGTAATGACCTCAAAGCAGACCAATGTTTGGAAAGTTTGTTAGCCTGTTGATTGTTTAGATATCCAGGATTGTTTAGTGTTTAATCGAATGTTAAGCTACTTTCTATTCTAGAGGTTCCAGTGTGCTGTCTACATAGTCAAAGGTGCCGCCAGCCTGTTTGGTAGTACAGTTTATAGCTGGTTCATTTGGCTTTGAAGTGAATTGAATAAACAAAACACTTACAACTAGAAAACTCGAACGACCAATGAATGTTTACATACCTGCTGATCGCTTTGAGTTTGAACGCTGATTTTCCCAGTTAGGATCTGTGCGGTTTGCTTACACTGAAATGAAGAGCCGTGCTGTCAGTCAAGCAAAACGCAGTCCAAACCTCATCGTGGATGGCGGACGGTCCCAAAGTCAGTGCCGCTGCCTGAAGGACTGGCCCAGACAAGCTCCACACGAGGAGCAAGTTCTGTTCTACGCTATCGATTTTAAGAATGAGAGAATAAATGAGTACAGTTACGTTGACTACAACAGAGGTGAGAACGACGGCCAAGTACCATTTCACCCGAACCATCCCACACTTCAATAGCAGCGGTGAGCTTCTGGAACTTGGCCGCGTAACCAAGAACTGAGTCTGCTGTGAGCACAGCGTCGGCTTTCAACTTACGGTTGAAGTTAGAAATCTCAGCACAAAGAGCGGAACAGATTACGATGAAAATACATAGAGTCATTGCTAAGGTTACAGTTGCACAGTGAATGAAAGGAATGTGCACTATAGGAGCCCACCACAAGTCACCAAAGAACGTCAACTTGCTATACAGAAACAAAGACGTAGTATCAGCAGGACAGACGAACCAATACAAAGAGACGAGATCTACAGTGAGTGCTGCGACAATCGCACAACCGAAACACAAATTATAGACCAAACTTCGCTTGTTTAACAAACTCCTAGAGCCTTCCTGCTGTGAGCCTTCCGAAAGTAGGTCACTTATCTGTTCAAATGTGCTACTTCTCTGCCAATGAACAAGGACCACCAATGAGCAGACACTGCACAAGCAGTTTGCTGCCAGCTGAGCGGTGAACAAAACATGCAGGGACGAGATTCTAGTGAAATCGATTCGATGAGATAGATAGAGAACAGACAAACCGCCGTATGCAAACTGAATCAAACATAAAATGTTGGACAATATGTGTAACCATTTTGGACACGATTTTGAGACAAGGATGAGATGAAGTTTTAGTGCCAACAGTTGTAGACTGAGAAGCTTTTTGAAAGGCAGTACCGGCCTTTCGAACAGAGAGCCGCACCAGCTCATTTCATTGCGTAAGTGCAGAGGCAAAACGAGAAAATCAATCACATCACATGGATGGAATTGCCGCAAAAGCTTGGTCAATTTGCTTTCACAAGATGATGTGAAATTCCAGTCCAATTGGCCAGTTGATCAGCGTTTGAAAATGTAAAATGATAACAGTCATTGGACAGCATGAGAATATCGATTCAATCTCTGTCATTTTGTCTTTATGTCCGCGTGCCCAGACATGTGGCTCTCGACTTCTATCTTGCATACAGTATTACTAAATTACATTAATTATTCGAAAATTACCGTGCCTGGTATTTAAGGAACGGGTACATATGCACATGGTACCGGTAAACTAAGTGGTACCATTGCATACGTATAGGTGCCCCTTCGATCGAGCATTCAGGTGATATCATATACGGTACCGGTACCAAGTCTTTTGGAGTTCAACAGTCAGGCACTGAAGAGCTTACTGGGAGAGCACACTAACAAACAATGACAAACAGATAAGATTAGCGATTTCTGGCAATTTTTAGCCAAAGACAGCTAAGGTTTGGTTCCAATTTATCTACTTGCCATTGCTGACTTTCTACGGCCTGGGTTGGGCTTTGTGTCGACTACTTACCATCGCCTCGACAGGTTCCCAACCCACAAATACACCGCTTCCACGGCCACAGTACAAATTTCTCATCACTCCCCCTCGGACGAGCGTCGAACCAGGGCCACATCTGCGCCTGACGATCGTCCGGAAACTTGAGGCACCGGTATAGAAAGGGATCAGAAGAGCTGCGACATTGAAGACGAGTGATGTTGACCGCCATATTCGGTTGAAAATTCAAAAATCCACAAGCCAAAAATCTTTTCATTCGGTTAAAAATTGACGGAATTGCGGCCATTTGAACATATTCGGAAAAATCGAGAAAAGGCCAGGCGGCCTATTTTTTATGGCCAACACTGTATGTATGTTGTCAGTATCATAAACGGCCTTTATAAGTGCCTCAGCAGTCACCTTCTCGAATTGGGCAGACAGGCCACACCACACACCCTATCGCATCGCACAGCGCAAACAGAAAGAAGCGGTCACTGTGGCAACAAACAGACGGTCTGTTTTCTGACTGTTTCGGCTCTATCGATTATCTCCAGTCCAGAGCATTTTGGTCTTGTCTGCGCGCCACAAGACAAGACCACTTCGCCAGTACTGGGCGTCAGTCAGCAGGTGAGAAAGACACAGAGGTACAGCAGCCAGGCATTTAGCCCTCTGCTCACCAGACAAACAACATGCACACTCTGTTATAATTTTCGGCACAGTGTCAATTCAGTAAAACGTTTTTCAAAATTCTAAACAACAAGAGTCTCATCTAGTGAAACATTTCCGCCAATGGGATATAAGTAACTGTTGGTTCATCTTATGTCATTGTTGTTTCTTGTGTTGTCTTGTATATTGTTGATCAAACTGCTTTGGTCTGTTTGTGTGCGATTGGTGGTTGACTTGCAGCAACTGAATGAAAAACTGAACAAAGTGGGTGATGCAGACAACAGAGCAAGGTGGACGATGAAGACAAGTGAACAAAATGGCTTCAGGATGAAGACAACTGCAGACAAGTGAACAAGATCGGTTCATGATGAAGACAACTGAAGACAAGTGAACAAGACGGGTTCATGATGAAGACAACTGAAGACAAGTGAACAAGATGGGTTCATGATGAAGACAACTGAAGACAAGTGAACAAGATCGGTTCATGATGAAGACAACTGAAGACAAGTGAACAAGATCGGTTCATGATGAAGACAACTGAAGACAAGTGAACAAAACAATTTCATGATGAAGACAACTGAAGACCAGTGAACAAGATGGGTTCATGAAGACAACTGAAGACAAGTGAACAAGATGGGTTCAAGATGAAGACAACTGAAGACAAGTGAACAAAACAGGATCATGATGAAGACAACTGAAGACAAGTGAACAAGACGGGTTCATCAAGACAACTGAAGACAAGTGAACAAGATGGGTTCAAGATGAAGACAACTGAAGACAAGTGAACAAAACAGGTTCATGATGAAGACAAACGAAGGCAAGTGAACAAAACAATTTCATGATGAAGACAACTGAAGACAAGTGAACAAGATGGATTCAAGATGATGACAACTGAAGACAAGTGAACAAAACAGGTTCATGATGAAGACAACTGAAGACAAGTGAACAAGATGGATTCAAGATAATGACAACTGAAGACAAGTAAACAAAACAGGTTCATGATGAAGACAACTGAAGACAAGTGAACAAGATGGATTCCAGATGATGACAACTGAAGACAAGTGAACAAGACTGATGAACAATAACGGTTCAAGATGAAGACAACTGAAGACAAGTGAGCAAGACAGATTCAAGGTGAAGACAACTGAAGACAAGTGTGCAAGACAGATTCAAGGTGAAGACAACTGAAGACAAGTGAACAAGACGGGTTCAAGATGAAGTCAACTGAAGACGAGTGAACAAGATCGGTTCATGATGACAACAACTGAAGACAAGTGAACAAGATGGATTCAAGATGAAGACAACTGAAGACAAGTGAACAAGACGGATTCAAGATGAAGACAACTGAAGACAAGTGAACAAGACAGTATCAAGATGAAGACAACTGAACAAAACAGGTTCATGATGAAGACAACTGAAGACAAGTGAACAAGATGGATTCAAGATGAAGACAACTGAAGAAGACGGCAACAAGATGAAGACAACTGAAGACAAGTGAACAAGATGGATTCAAGATGAAGACAACTGAAGACAAGTGAACAAGATGGGTTCAAGATGAAGACAACTGAAGACAAGTGAACAAGATGGGTTCATGATGAAGACTACTGAAGAACACAAGTGGCTGAAGACAACTCAACAATGTTGGGAATGAAGACAAATGAAGACAAATGATGTAGACAGCTGAAAAAGTGGGTGATGTAGACAACTGAACAATGTAAAGAGGACAAGGTACAAGGTGGATTTGTGATGAAGACATCTGAAAGGTGGGGGATGAAGAACAACTCAATCAACTTCGATCATACTTGTGGATTATTATTATTTATTGTTAGATATATTTGTTGGCTTTGGGTGCGGTACAAATAAAGTTTCTCTTACCGCACCCAAAATAGTCACAGGTTTGGGCTTTGGGTGTGGTACAAATAAAGTTTTCGTGACCACACCCATGTGTAGTTGCTTGCTTGCTTCAGGTTATTGAGTTGAATGAGTGTTAGTGAACAACACACCACTATGCAACAACAAACAACCACCAAAGCATGTCACAGCACACCACAACCACCACCAAACCACACTACAGCATAGTCTTCAACAACAACCAAACACAACCGCCCCATACCACAGACATCAAACCACCAGGCACAAGGAAAGAACCACCAGTCAAGCAACCAAAACCCACACCAACAACAACGACAAAACTCAGCCACCACCAAAGCACACCATAGAACACACCACAACCAATGACACAAAGCACACCACAGCACAAACACCACCAAAGCATGGCACACCTCAACCACCACCAAACACAACCAAGCACACCCCCAACCACCACCAAAGCACACCACACCACAGACGTCAGGCCACCAGGTACAAAAACCTCCAGTCAAGAACCACCAGTGCACAACACAACAACCACCAAAGCTAACTACAGACCACCAAAGCACACTACAGCACACACAACAAGCCCACCAAAATACACCGCAACACACCTACACCATGTCACAGCACACACCACAACCCACAACACAAAGCTCACCACAGCTAGCACCAAGCACACCAGCACATACCACAACCAATCAACCACCACCAAAGGACACACAGCACACACCTCAACCACCACCAAATACAACCGTAAATGCAACCACTACCAAAGCCCCAAAACCCAGACCAGAAACAATCCAGAAACAACCACAAAATTCAGCCACAACCAAGCACTAAACAGCAAATGTCACAACCAACAACACACCACAACTACCACCAAAACAAACACCCCTAAAGCACACACCACAGAACACAACACCATACAACCATAAATGCAACCACCACCAAAGCACACTGCAAACACAACCTCCACCAAAAGACACCAGAAACATAACAGTCGATAAGTTATGCACCACAGTTGTATTTACTGGTCTAAGAGGCGTTTCAAAAAATTACCTGAGCACGGTGAATGGAATTTTTTGACGGTCTTTCTCTTCGCTGATCGGAACGACTTTTGTGAGGGTGTTGCAAAACCCAATCGGTTCGGCTCATCCATCCATTCCAGAGAAATCGGCGCTTTAAAAGCAGCCCTCAACAAATCTGGCACATCTATAACTGTTTATTGGCTTTAGTATCGGAGAGTACATAGGGAGTGTCTCTGAGAGCAAAATAGACCAACCAATAAGCAAGGTTGAACAATCCGAACGACATGGGAAAGAGCGCCATGCACACCTTGTCCACTTTGACAGAGTTCACTTCCCACTTCTTCATTCGTTTCTTGGCACTCCGCCAATGTTGCGCAATTTGCTGGCCAATCGGAGGTTTGGTCGGTTTTCTCAGCAGATTGGCATCTCTGGGCGCAGTGCTGCCGGGAATCAGAGACTCCTGCTCGATGGTCACTGCAGCCGACATCGAAGTGAGGTCGGGGGAAGACTGGACCAGAATCAGAGGGTTCTGCTGACACCCGTCTTGCAGGCCGTCGCCGTCATCGGCTGAAGTCTCACACGTCTTCACAGCAGTCGGACGGCTCTCCACAGCCGCCGCTTTTCTGTGTCGCACGGCCGCCCGCAGGAGAGCTGCCATTCCTCCAGCACCCGGTCTACCCGTTTTCGCCACTCCGTTGGAAGACGCTGCTGAAGCTTCCTTCTGACGTCGCTCGGGAGTGGACGCCTTCCGCTTTCTCACTTGCTGCAGCCATCGACTCAGCACTTGAGTCCCCAACTGCCGGTCGCGCTCCCATCTGAAACCCATACCTACAGTACGTACTGGTTGGCCGAAACAACCGTAATCACTTCCAGCTTTACTTTACTTACAGCCAAAAACAAACCGCTGAGTCGGGTACTGTGCCAGTCTAAAGTGAGCGCGTACGGCACACTGCAGTTTTTTAATGATTTATCATGGCTTGCATTATTCAAAGCCGGCACAGTTGGTGTAGTGGTTTAGGCCGCTAAGCCACTATGCGCGTTGTCGTGCCTCGTGCGTTCATCCACTCGGCGCGGCAAGTGTCTTGCCGCAAAGAGTTGGTCGTCAGCAGAAAGCCCAACCCAGGCCACCGAATTCGAAAGCTGGTGACAGCGAGTAGGTCAATATTAAACGATTGGATCTGCCTAAGCACCTAAAGCTACGTACGATAGCAACCACACGTGTTGGGACTAGAGATGGGAACGGAAATTAATTTACGTGCCTCTCTCAGAGTTGAATGCTAGGAAGCAGCGAAGAGTCACACTTCCAGGTCTCTGAACTGACGTGAAGTCACCATGAAAAAGCTGCACCGACTGGTAGACTTGGGTCTCTTGAATTATGATAACTGGAAGAACTACCCTAAGCTTTATCCAAGTCAAGCTTAGCATTCACTTTCCTTCCATTCCAAATTTGATGCAAAAGTCGTGACTAGAGAATGAAAAACTGGAAAACAGAAGGAAATTGCAGTGTGCTGCTGCATTTGCTCTCTTTCGAGTGTTACAGTACCCAGCTCAGTGGTTATTTCTGGCAGGCCACTAGACAATCGATCGGCTATGGGCCCTCTTATGAGACCGAAAGCTGAAAGATCTGTCTGCTCAAACTATAAAGCTGGAAGTGAACTGTAGTTGGACAACCTGTACAGTCTCTGAATTGCATAAAAATCGGTGCTAACATGCTTACTGAGTTTGCTGTGTGTGACCAGCCCAGACACAGAGAGGCTGCTTTTTTACATTTTGACGAGCCATGAAAACAACTGCTACTCTGTTTTTATGTCAGCGCAGCTATCATAATGGTGCGCAAAAAGGGCTTTCCAATTTCCTCCTATTTATATTAAAAGTTGGAAAGGCTTTTTTTTGAGCTCGTTTATGTATCGTTGGCTGGCAAAATTAGCTCAGAAAGGATATGTAGCTATACTAAACAAGCATAGCAATGCTCGTCTCTAAGTGGCCAGGTAGTCTCGTATAGCTACATATAGAGTGCGAACTGGTATTGGGTATTGGGTTTCATATGCTCCAATACCCAATACTAATTAGGACTAGAGTGCGAACTGGTATTGGGTATTGGGTATTGGGTGTATTGGGGTGTTTTCCAGGTATTGGGTATTGGGTATTGGGTATTGGGGTTTTTACCCCCCAATACCCAATACTAATTGGGACAGGTAAAAATAGAGAAAAATCGATGATGACCTAAAAAATTGATCTGAAAAAATCGAAAAAGTTGATCGATGATTCGGTTTAGGAACATGTTTTCCAGGAGCCATCCATCCAAAATCCCGATTTTTCGGGGCCCCTTTCCCCCAAAATCGCCTTGCGTCGTTTCTTGGGGACCCCCTCCCCCTAAGGCGACGTTTCCGGCAGAGGTACATGTACATTGTACAGGAAAAAATTCGCCGGAAGCAAGAAACACGACTGAATTACGAAATATTAAGTACCAAAACTGATAATTTCTGCTAATTTTACGCCCAAAATGGCTTCTAAATGCTTTCTAAAAGGCTACTGTTTCAAAATTTTCTCGCCCTGCTTGGGCAACGGCCCAACCAAGCCTCTTAAATATTTTAATCGCAGTGCCAAAAATCTTTTGTACACAACTGGAATGTACCTGTCCAGTGAAATGCAATTTTTGGCCCAGCTACACAAGTATTGGGTATTGGGTATTGGGGTATTGGGGGTCTCAGGTATTGGTATTGGGTATTGGGTATTGGGGTATTGGGTTTTCTAGGTATTGTTCGCACTCTAATTAGGACAGAAAAAATCGTTGTTGAACTGAAAAACTGACCTGAAAAAATCGGTAAGATTGAACGATGATTAGGTAAGAAAGCCGTTTTTGCGTTAATAAATTAAAGGTTAAGAATGTCTTATACTGTCCGCTTTTCTAAGTAGTGCAGTACACTTGCAATAATTAGTGCAATTTCTCTGTTCTCACCGAATAATGAACGTTTGTGAATTTCTCTGTTCTCACCGAATAATGAACGTTTGTGGTTCAATTGAAATGTGTCATTTTAGTGATGCAGAATGTACAATGTATTAGTAGTGTACCCAGGGGTGCGGGTCTGGCACACTCCTTACCGGTGGAGTAGGAACAAAAAATCCGCCGAAAATATGCAACACTGTAATACAGTAGATCATGTATGGACCAAAACTGTTAATTTCTGCTTATTTTACCCTCCAGAACGGCTTTTAAATGCTTTCTGAAAGAAATCCTGTGTACTTGTACACCAGTGGAATGTACCTGTTCACTGAAATGCAATTTTTAGCTCAGCTACGCAAGCATTGGGTATTGGGGGTCTCAGGGATTAGGTATTGGGGTATTGGGTTTTTCAGGTATTGTTCGCATTCTAGCTACATAGGCTATAATATAGCTATAAAGAGCCCTTGTCGATAGGGCTAATACTAAAGCAAGTATGAAGAAAATGCCTGGACTGCCCGTAGGTGGATGACTTGTTACATGTATGGGTTAGGTTATGCTTGTGTCTGTTGTATGGCAAACAAACAAAACAATTAGGTGCAAGTGAGCTGTGTTGCAGGGAGTGTGTTTACTGAAGGAACAAGTGAGTTGTCTGCAAATGCGGTTAAGCGAGTTGGACACCCTCAACCAGTTCAACGCCCAGCGCCTTACTCGTTGTGTGCCGGTGAGTGTGGGTGAGAAGAATAAATGGAGAACAAACAAGCAGTTCAGATTCGATCGAGCAGTTCTTGCGGGACAGCCGTGCGCCGGTCGACTGCGCCGATTCGACGTCGCTGGCGGAGATGCGTCAGATCTGCAGAGAATTGAAAGGAACAGGTCGGGCGGGGCACCGAGCAGAATGTGTCGGGGGGCGGCACCAGTCCTGTGGAGGTGGGCACCGACCCTTTGGGAGCCATCACTCCCGACACAAACTCGGCCCCCCCTAGTCCGGCCTCTGCGGTGCCTGCCAGAAACGTGCTGCGCAAGGAGAACGAGTTGAAAGAGTTGAGCAAAGGCAACTGACTGTCTGTCTATCTGTCTACTGTCTTTGTTACAGCTGCTATTGCGGGTGTCCTACTTGTCACTTACAATCTTGGTTTCAGTTCAGCCTTTTATACAGTCTGACACTGTATACGCCTTTTATGGTAGTGCCACCATATACCCACGTTCAGGGACTGTGGTGGTACCATGGTACTGTCACCGTATGGTACCACCACAGACCCCGAACGTGGTTGTACAATATATGGTGCCACTAGCCCAGGTACCGGTACCATACCATACCCTATATGGTGCCAATACCATAAACGGCGTTAAGTGCCAGACTGTACTATGTACGTACTGCTGTTTGTGTCGCTTGCTACTTAAGAGAAGACAGTTTTTACGAGAGCCTTAATAAACTATTCTGAATGTAAGAATTCTATGTGTTGTGTGGGTGGGGAACGGCGGTATCAGTACGTACAGTACGTTCGGCTGAGGAATGCGAACAAGTTTTTCATCGGCTTCTCTTTGAATGTTTATTTTGCAATTGCGATATGCGATTCACCAATTCTGTGAGCTTCATCCTTCCTTATCCACATACTGCTGTTACATTTGTGCAGTTTTTCTGCGGACTCTGAACGGGTTCCGCTGACACATAGAACTGCACTAAAAGCAGCACATAGGTGATTACCAATGATGTTGCCTAGAAAATGTCTCTTTATTATTATAATGTACTTTTCTTATTATCCATACCGATAGGATAACGCTTCTCCTGATTACAAAAATGCCACCGAACGTGATGCCGCTTATGGATTCTGCTTGCTTGTGAAACCAGCGCACACGTCTGTCTAACTGAATAATAAATACTGTACGTAGACAATATAAGAACAGACGTGTCAGAGATTTGAGATATTCATTCGCCAGTTTTCTGGTTTTCTATAATACAGTCTATGTATGATACGGTACCGTTCCGTTAGCATACGCCCATTAACACTCTTTCTGCGTGGTTCTCTACTCTTACTAGCATGTTCTATATTTTGAGCCACAAATAAAGTTCAAGTTAAAGTTGAGTTCTCATTTGTTTGTTGGTTACTCTGCAGCTGCACTTCTCAGACTGGTTAGTCAAATTTCTTTGGCTAACACCAGGGGGGGGACCCAACCACGACAAATCTCGAAATATGTGCCGGGCCACTTCCGGTGACCGACATTCAAACGGTTGCCATTCGCCCAATTTTCAAGCTATCGACAAGCGGCTTGGTGCATTGTGTAGCTGAGATAATTGGCTTTCTAACAGTCTGCCCCGGTTCAGTATATCCCAATTTTTGACGAAAATGTTTAGCGTTTTTCGCGGTTGAAAGTGATTAAAAAATTGCTCATTATTTAAACGGTCATAACTTTTGACCACAAAGAGCTAGCCATATTCTCATCACACCACATGAAAGAGCTCGTCGAGTGCAATATTATAGATGCCATCGGAGTCCAGATTAATCGATTCTAGCCTGAGTAGTAGCGTGCCGAACATGATCATAATTTTTGGGCTCAATTTTCGCATTTGTCGTGCTTTCCAAGACCACAGGCAGCGAAGCAGTGTTCTAATTGAGTCGTGATGCCCATCAATCGAAGCGTCTTGGTGCGCTGAGTTCAAAAACCATACTCAAATCTAAATTGGAGGCTTTGTATCTATGTTACTGACCGAAGCTATAAACGACTATTTCATACCCTTCCAGAGCCTAATGTTTGCAGCCATTTTTTCACAAATAGACCAGCGAAATTCCAAATTCTGAATGAACATTCTGATGTAGAACGGCGAGACGAATCGATTGGTGTGAGAAACGTCTATCTACGATCACGTTTTCCCGGTGGACAGTAGACATGAATGAATGTCGCTCTGATTTACGCTACAAAAATGGCCTGTTTAGTAGGGAATTCATGGTCTTGCTCATCATCCGGTGATCCCAGATGGATCGCTGAGCTACCAATCGATGCACAACGGTCTGTTGAACTCGAAAATCGCGGCTGCATCGCTCTTTTAACCATTGCCATCACTGTACAAGTGGAAATATAGGAGTGGTCGGATTTTCACCTTTCTCTTCTCACATTCTGAGTTAATTCTGAACGAAATAACGGTCGAAAATTAAACTTTTGAACGAACATTGTTATGTAGAACGGCGAGACGAATCGATTGGTGTGAGAAATGTCTTTCTACGACCACGTTTTCCCGGTGGACAGTAGACATGAATGAATGTCGCTCTGATTTACGCTACAAAAATGGCCTGTTTAGTAGGGAATTCATGGTCTTCCTCATCATCCGGTGATCCCAGACAGATCGCTGAGCTACCAATCGATGCACAACGGTCTGTTGAACTCGAAAATCGCGGCTGGATCGCTCTTTTAACCATTCCTATCACTGTACAAGTGGAAATACAGGAGTGGTCTGATGTTCACCTTTGTCTTCAGACATTCTGAGTTAATTCTGGACGAAATAACGGTCGAAAATTAAAATTCTGAACGAACATTCTGATGCAGAACGGCGAGACGAATCGATTGGTGTGCAAAAGGTCTTTCTACTACTACGTTTTCCCAGTGAGCAGTGAAGATTTTTGCGTGAGACTCCGATTTTAACTTGGGAACTCCTGTTTTCTATGGAATTTCAGCTATTGCACTGCCACGCGAGACGCGAGATGCAAACTATTAGTTTAGTGGAACCAATCGATATGCAATGGTCAACTGAGTTCGAAATATTTTTTGTGCGTTGCTGTTCAGTCTATATGTCATGCATCCATTGAAAATTTTATTATTTTATATTTGCTTTCATAGCTGTACAGACAGGGACTACAAAAGTAACAGGTTATATTAGGTATCGAGATAGCTTATAAACCTTGAAGTTGTTGGTGAAACTTGTCAACTTGCTCTGTAACTTGTCTAGCGGTTTTCTTTGCTGCATAGTCAAGACACGATTCCAGCTCCACGATTGGTTTGAACAGCTCCACTAACTGACTTGCAACCTTGCATAAAGATGTGGCGTTTCCTTCCTGGATTTTTTCCATAAACGTTTCATTGGAACGCTTAACCTTTGCACACTGCACAAAGTTGGTAAGGTATGTTGAGAGATTTTGAGCAAAAGATGGATCCAGATGCACAGCAAAAACAGTTGTGCCAACCAGTGTCCAGCTGATATACAAGCAGGAGGAAGAATCGAATGCCTCCATTTCAGCTGTGAGCCGCACATAGTGCTGCCATGGCAGTCTGTGTGCTGGTTTTGCTTTTCCACTACCTGCTTTGAATGGGCACTTGATGCTTACTGGAACGCTTTCCCTCTTCGATTTATCGTGACTTGAGGGGAACCCATTCTGTGATGCAATCAGATCAGGTGATGCTGGTAATGCACCAACTTCTCTGAATAGCACATTTTTCGTTGGCAATCCAATTGCATTGAGAACAGTGCTGCAGTATAGTAAGAACAGCACTGTGCTCATTAGCTCTGCTCCAATTCTCTGCTAATTCTGCATTCATGTCAGAACGGCGTTGTGGGAACTCACATTTGTGCATTTCCAGCAGTGTGTTTTCCCCACAGTGGAATTTAACAAGTTCACAGTTACAGCATGACATATAGACTGAAGAGCAATGCACTAAAATTTTCGAACTCAGTTGACCATTGCATATCGATTGGTTCCACTAAACTAATAGTTTGCATCTCACGTCTCGCGTGGCAGTGCAATAGCTGAAATTCCATAGAAAACAGGAGTTCCCAAGTTAAAATCGGGGTCTCACGCAAAAATCTTCACTGTTCGCCGGGAAAACGTGGTACTAGTAGAAAGACCTTCTGCACACCAATCGATTCGTCTCGCCGTTCTGCATCAGAATGTTCGTTCAGAGTTTTAATTTTCGACCGTTATTTCGTCCAGAATTAACTCAGAATGTCTGAAGACAAAGGTGAACATCAGACCACGCCTGTATTTCCACTTGTACAGTGATGGCAATGGTTAAAAGAGCGATCCAACTGCGATTTTCGAGTTCAACAGACCGTTGTGCATCGATTGGTAGCTCAGCGATCCGTCTGGGATCACAGCATGATGAGCAAGACCATGAATTCCCTACAAACAGGCCATTTTTGTAGCGTAAATCAGAGCGACATTCATTCATGTCTACTGTCCCCAGGAAAACGTGGTCGTAGAAAGACATTTCTCACATCAATCGATTCGTCTCGCCGTTCTACATCAGAATGTTCGTTCAGAAGTTTAATTTTCGACCGTTATTTCGTCCAGAATTAACTCAGAATGTGAGAAGAGAAAGGTGAAAATCCGACCACTCCTATATTTCCACTTGTACAGTGATGGCAATGGTTAAAAGAGCGATGCAGCCGCGATTTTCGAGTTCAACAGACCGTTGTGCATCGATTGGTAGCTCAGCGATCCATCTGGGATCACCGGATGATGAGCAAGACCATGAATTCCCTACTAAACAGGCCATTTTTGTAGCGTAAATCAGAGCGACATTCATTCATGTCTACTGTCCACCGGGAAAACGTGATCGTAGAAAGACGTTTCTCACACCAATCGATTCGTCTCGCCGTTCTACATCAGAATGTTCGTTCAGAATTTGGAATTTCGATGTTCTATTTGTGAAAAAATGGCTGCAAACATTAGGCTCTGGAAGGGTATGAAATAGTCGTTTATAACTTCGGTCAGTAACATAGATACAAAGCCTCCAATTTAGGTTTGAGTATGCTTTTTGAACTCAGCGCACCAAGACGCTTCGATTGATGGGCGTCACGACCAGTGTGGTGCACTTTTTATCTAGGTAACTAGGTAACTAGGTATACCTAGTATTACCTAGTTAATATTCGGGAAAAGTACCTAGATTTACTTTACCTAGTTGCTGGTTACTCTATTTTACCTAGTTTTACTTTACCTAGTTTTAAATCCACCTAACTAGGTACTTCTAGGTAGAACAAGTTTACCTAGTTTGATATTTTCAGTTTTACATGGCTTTTTCAGTCAGAGAACCTTCAAATTTCCGGCTTTCGCACAATTACAGTGGCCCAGAGAATGAATTTCTGACTTATTTGATCAATAAAATACAAATATTTACTTCAAATGTCTCAAATTTCGTAAATTTTAACTCCATTAACTTCATCACTGTTCTATTGAACCAAAAATAATATTTTTACTTGATTTCGAGCGTTTTAGGTTTACCTAGTATTACCTAGTTTTTCTGGGCTTTACCTAGTATTACTTTACCTAGTTTCTTAGCTGAGAACTTTACCTAGTATTACTTTACCTAGTTTTTTAGGTGACAACTTTACCTAGTATTACTTTACCTAGTTTCAAATTTTCAAAATGCACCACACTGGTCACGACTCAATTATAACACTGCTTCGCTGCCTGTGGTCTTGGAAAGCACGACAAATGCGAAAATTGAGCCCAAAAATTATGATCATGTTCGGCACGCTACTACTCAGGCTACAATCGATTAATCTGGACTCCGATGGCATCTATAATATTGCATTCGACGAGCTCTTTCATGTGGTGTGATCAGAATATGGCTAGCTCTTTGTGGTCAAAAGTTATGACCGTTTAAATAATGAGCAATTTTTTTAATCACTTTCAACCGCGAAAAACGCTAAACATTTTCGTCAAAAATAAGGATATACTAAACCGGGGCAGACTGTTAGAAAGCCAATTATCTCAGCTACACAATGCACCAAGCCGCTTGTCGATAGCTTGAGAATTGGGCGAATGGCAACCGTTTGAATGTCGGTCACCGGAAGTGGCCCGGCACATATTTCGAGATTTGTCGTGGTTGGGTCCCCCCCTGGCTAACACTAAATTTGAACGGAAAGCTTGACTTACCTCATGATCGCTTTGAATTTGAATGCTAATTTTCTCAACCAATATATGTGCGGTCTGCTTACACTGAAATGAAGAGCGATTACGGTGAAGACTAGCTAAAAGCAGAAACCAGTGCTAACCTGATCATGTATGGCAGAGGGTCCCAAAGTCAGTACTGCTGCCTGAACGACAGACCCAACCAAACACCACACAAGAAACACGTTCTGTTCTACGCTATCGATTTTGAGAATGAGAGAATAAATGAGTACAGTTACGTTGACTACAACAGAGGTGAGAACGACGGCCAAGTACCATTTCACCGAGCCATCCCACACTTCAATAGCAGCGGTGAGTTTTTGGAACTTGGTGGCGCAGCCGAGAACTGAGTCTGCTGTGAGCACAGCTTCCGCTCTCAACTTACGGTTGAAGTTAGAAAACTCAGCACAAAGAGCAGCACAGATTACTATGAAAATAAAGAAAGTCATCAGTACGGTTACGGCAACACAGTGGAAGAAAGGGATCTGCAATAAAGAGGTCCACCACAAATCACCAAACACCAAGCTGCTATCTAGAAAAGGTATAGTGTTAGCAGGACAGAAAAACCAGCACAAACTGGAGAGATCGAAAATGAGTGAGCCTACTATCAAAGAACAAAACCACCAAAAGTAGACTAATTTTCGACTGTTTAGCATTTTACCAGAACCTTCCTGCCGTGAGCCCTCCGAAAGTAGGTGGCTTATCTTTTCAAAGGTGTCACTTCTCTGCCAGTGAACGAGGGCCAGCAATGAACACACACTGTTCAAAAAATTTCCTAACATCTGAGCTCTAGTTAAAACATGGATAGATGAGATTTGAGTGAAATCGATTTGGTGAAGTAGATAGAGAACATAGAATGTGCCGAATGCAAACTGAACCAAACGTAAAGTGTTGTTGAATACGTGTGACCATTTCGGGCACGATTTTGAGACAAGTATGAGGTGAAGTTTCAGTACCAACAACGGTAGATGGAGCAGCTTTTTGAAAGGTAGTACCTGTCTTTCGAACAGAGAGGCGCACCAACTCATTGCGCAAGTGCAGAGGCAAACCGTGAAAATCAATTACATAAATTGAAGTGCCACGAAGGTTGTCCAATTTGCTTTGCATACAATTAGCAGAAATGCTATACCAATTGGTCATTTAAAAATGTAAAGTGATTCCAGGCTTTTGGTTACTTGGCCATTCAATTCAATCCGTTTTATTTTGTTTACTTGTCTTTCCGTCTACTATGTATTTGTCTGCCCTTCGATGCCTGCTAAAAAGGTCTTTTTATAAGTTTAAATTCAAAAGGAGAACATTAGTGAACTAAACTAACAATAATAGGGATAAGTGACACAAGCACGGAGACCAAACACCCCTCACAAACAAGCATGCAAATACTTACAACACCCCGCAGGGAGTTAGTCAAGAAATCTGCGTAATTAACATACTCTAAAATACATCATGCTCAAAACTCTTCCGAAATATTATTATAATTCACAATAACACGTGACAGAAAAGAATGCGACGTAATAGCTACCGTAGAAGAATGGACGAGGCTGACTAGACCTCTCAAATTGGAGGCGTATGCATATACGTACGTACAAATAGTCCGTGAACATTTTGTACATGAAAATAATGTCATGCTTTTTCATTCAACCTAACCTATACAGTTCCAAGGTTTCCAGATTACAAATTTTACATTTATTGACATAATTAGCAAGCAAGCAAATTACGGAAGTTGAAGGAACCTACGAAATAGATGAAAAGTAAGTCTTACTCAAAGAGAAGCTGAAAGGGAACTGTGTTACGGCCACTATAGGGTGGCCCACTTGTCATTTACATTTACAAAGTTTATTCAGTTGATAGTTAAAACGATATTCCTACATTAAATTTGTTGTACCAGAAATGAGCTTTTGGTTGATTTTTGTAACAGTACATCCATACCTAAGACCGATAAAGCGTTCGTCTGCTGCTATACAGTACGGTACGTTTAAGCGAAATAATACAGAATCTGTTTGCAGACAAAGACAATGCAAGGTCTTTGATCCAATGTTGTTCACATAGTTTCACTATAACGTATACCAATACTACAGCATCACTTCCTAGACCTCTGTTAGATTTAGATTTGTGCAGTTTTTCTGCTGACCCAGAAGTGGTTCCAAAGACATATAGAACTGGACCAAAAGCAGCACATACGTGATTACCAGTGAGGCTACCTGTAGGAAATGTCTCTTTAATAATGTAGATTTCGTATTATCTATACCGATAGGATAACACTTCTACTGATCACAAAAATGCCACCGAACGTGATGCCGCTCACGGATTCTGCTTGCTTGTGAAACCAGCGCACACGTCTGTCTAACTGAAATACTAAATGCGGCACGCAGACAAAAGAGAACAGACGTGTCAGAGATTTGAGAAATTTTTATTCACCAGTTTTGTGTTATACCGTGTTTTGTACAGGAATTTACTTCCCGCTTTAGTTTTGATGCGGCCTTTAGGATTTGATGCGGCCTTTAGGATTTGATGCGGGCCAACTGAGCGAGAGTGCAGAGTAGAGCGAGAGTGCAGAGTCAAATTACTGATGATAAAGAAAAAGTGGAAATCTTCAATAATTATTTTTCCTCGGTATTTACAAAAGATGATGGTATGCTACCTACTTTTCAAAGAAACGCAATTGGGATAATTGAACATATACCATTAAGTGAGCAGGAAGTATTCAAGGAGTTACGTAGGCTACCAAATAAACTGGCCAGAACACCCGACTGCTTACCTGCGTATTTTTTACGCCGTGTTGCCACTGGAATTGCTCATCCAATATACTTATTGTTTAAGAAATCTTTGGAAAGCAGTGAATTACCGGATGATTGGAAAACTGCTTTGGTATGTCCAATATTTAAGAAAGGGTTAAATTCTCAACCTTCTAACTACCGACCCGTTTCGTTGACATCATACGTTTGCAAAGTTTTAGAGAGACTAGTGCGGAAGGCCCTATTAGGCTTTTTCTCAAACACTTTATCTGGGGCTCAACATGGGTTTAGGTCTAATAGGTCCACGGTTTCGCAAATGCTCGAGTGTTTAAATGACTGGATAAATTCTTTGGATAAACGCTATGATGTCGATGTCATTTATTTAGATTTTGCTAAAGCATTTGACTCGGTTTCACATCAAAAATTATTGTTTAAACTGGAACAATATGGGGTAGCTGGGAACCTTTTACAATGGATTAAATCCTTTTTAACAGGGAGGACTCAAAAAGTTTATGTAAATGCCACAGTGTCACACTCTGTACCAGTCATTAGCTCCGTCCCACAGGGTACTGTCCTTGGTCGAATTCTTTTTCTAATTTATATCGACGATATCATAGATAATGTTCTTGGCTGTAAAGTGAAATTATTTGCAGATGATGTTAAGCTAAACAAAACACTGGTAAACCCTGAAACTGATCCTGGTATACTGCAACAAGACTTGGAAAGAGTATTTGAGTGGTCTAGAAAGTGGCAGCTAAGTTTATCGGAACCTAAATGCCAGGTTCTTCACATCTCAAACAGGCAACATAAAAATGATTTCGAGTATTCTATAAACAACATAAATCTACAATCACTTCAAGTGATTAAAGATTTAGGGTATTACGTGCCAAAAAATCTGAAATTCTCTGAACATTGTCAGCGGATATCGGCAAAAGCTATGAAAACATCAGCTTTAATCTTTAGAGTGTTTCATACACGACAAAGCGATATCTTACTGAGGGCCTATAAAACTTATGTTCGTCCAATAGTGGAATCAGGATCACCTATTTGGAATCCATGTCTATGTAAAGATATTGACGCCATTGAAAGGGTACAAAGATATTTTACAAGGAGATTATTTTATAGATGTGGCTGGTCAGAGAGGCCACATTTAGAACGTATTACAACACTGAAACTTGAAACGTTAGAAAAACGAAGGGTAAAAACAGATTTAATACTATGTTATAAAGTAAAAAATAGACTAATTGATTTAAACCATAGCGATTTCTTTGAGTTAAATCAGCGAAAATCGCGCGGACATTCACAGATCATGAAAGTCCAGAGTAGTCGTATCAACGTAAAAAAGCATTTCTTTGCAAATAGAGTAGTCAACCATTGGAATTTGTTAACGGAAGAGCAGGTGGCTGCTCGTTCGGTGGGCGTATTTAAGGATAAACTAACAATTAGTAATCGAGGATTGCGGTTTGCGTAAGTGCACTGCCAGCAAACCGCTTTGCACTGGAGCCTCTGACTTTGTCCTGGTCGCCAATTTTGAACATTCTTCTTACTAACAAGTTCGTGTGCAATAAACTTTACTTTACTTTAGAGTAATGACCTCAAAGCAGACCAATGTTCGGAAAGTTTGTTAGCCTGTTGATTGTTTAGATATCCAGGATTGTTTAGTGTTTAATCGAATGTTAAGCTACTTTCTAGAGGTTCCAGTGTGCTGTCTACATAGTCAAAGGTGCCGCCAGCCTGTTTCTGTAGTACAGTTTATAGCTGGTTCAGTCAAAGGTGCCGCCAGCCTGTTTCTGTAGTACAGTTTATAGCTGGTTCATTTGGCTTGAAGTGAATTGAATAAACAAAACACTTACAACTAGAAAACTCGAACGACCAATGAATGTTTACATACCTGCTGATCGCTTTGAGTTTGAACGCTGATTTTCCCAGTCAGGATCTGTGCGGTTTGCTTACACTGAAATGAAGAGCCGTGCTGTCAGTCAGTCAAGCAAAACGCAGTCCAAACCTCATCGTGGATGGCGGACGGTCCCAAAGTCAGTGCCGCTGCCTGAAGGACTGGCCCAAACAAGCTCCACACGAGGAGCAAGTTCTGTTCTACGCTATCGATTTTAAGAATGAGAGAATAAATCAGTACAGTTACGTTGACTACAACAGAGGTGAGAACGACGGCCAAGTACCATTTCACCGAGCCATCCCACACTTCAATAGCAGCCGTGAGCTTCTGGAACTTGGCCGCGTAACCAAGAACTGAGTCTGCTGTGAGCACAGCGTCGGCTTTCAACTTACGGTTGAAGTTAGAAATCTCAACACAAAGAGCGGAACAGATTACGATGAAAATACATAGAGTCATTGTTAAGGTTACAGTTGCCCAGTGAATGAAAAGAATGTGCACTATAGGAGCCCACCACAAGTCACCAAAGAAAGTCAACTTGCTATACAGAAAAAAAGACATAGTATCAGCAGGACAGACGAACCAGCACAAACAGACGATATCTACAGTGAGTGCTGCGACAATTACACAACCGAAACACAAATTATAGACCAAACTTCGCTTGTTTAACAATTTCCTAGAGCCTTCCTGCTGTGAGCCTTCCGAAAGTAGGTCACTTATCTGTTCAAGTGTGCTACTTCTCTGCCAATGAACAAGGACCACCAATGAGCAGACACTGCACAAGCAGTTTGCTGCCATCTGAGCGGTGAACAAAACATGCAGGGACGAGATTCTGGTGAAATCGATTCGATGAGATAGATAGAGAACAGACAAAGCGCCGTATGCAAACTGAATCAAACATAAAATGTTGGACAATATGTGTAACCATTTTGGACACGATTTTGAGACAAGGATGAGGTGAAGTTTTAGTACCAACAGCGGTAGATGGAGAAGCTTTTTGAAAGGCAGTACCGGCCTTTCGAACAGAGAGCCGCACCAGCTCATTTCATTGCGTAAGTACAGAGGCAAAACGAGAAAATCAATCACATCACATAGATGGAATTGCCGTAAAAAGCTTGGTCAATTTGCTTTCACAAGATGATGTGAAATTCCAGTCCAATTGGACAGTTGATCAGCGTTTGGAAATGTAAATTGATAACAGTCATTGGACTGCATGAGCATATCGATTCAATCTATGTCATTGTCTTTATGTCCGCCTGCCTAGACATGTGAGATCTCGACTTCGAACTTGCATACAGTATTACTAAATTACATTAATTATTCGAAAATTACAGTATCTGGTGTTTAAGAAACGGGTGCATAAGGACAATGGTGCGGGTAAACTAAGTGGTACCATTGTACATATAGATGCCCCTTCGATCGAGCATTCAGGTGATATCAGATACGGCACCCGTACCAAGTCTTTTTGGAGTTCAACAGTCAGGCACTGAAGAGTTTACTGGGAGAGCACACTAACAAACAATGACAAACAGATAAGACGGGTGAGTGTAACATACAGTCGCTATTGTTGTAACCTTTTGTCCTTTCGGACTAGGAGTAGCCAACTGCTATAGAGCAGGAAGAGACAGAAGGTCCGGCAGCCTCCTTAACAAAAACCCTCCCCTTTTGCTGTCGGTGTGTCCAAGACAGCTAAGGTTTGGTTGGTCCCCCATTTATCTACTTGCCATTGCTGACTTTCTACGGCCTGGGTTGGGCTTTGTGTCGACTACTTCCCATCGCCTTGACAAGGTTCCAACCCACAAACACGCAAAACGATCAGAAGAGCTGGGACCTTGAAGACGAGTGATGTTGACCGCCATATAGTGGGGCTGGTCAATAACCACTTCGAATTGCACTTCTTCCCCGCCGGACATCGAGAGAGTAGAACTGAAAGGATGGACGTTGGACGGGAGAAAGAAACAGTCTTTTTGAAATTCAGGACTTGAGATGAATCCGACAAAAGTTTATTACAATGCACATGAACACCCGACAGACTTGTCGCTACATTGGCGAAAACGTACGCAATTTACTGGACCTAATGGAATATCTGAACGAAGAAAACGAACCGGGCTTTCTCATAGCGCTAGATATAGAAAAAGCGTTTGACAAAGTCAACAGAAAGTTTATCTTTAAGGTTCTGGAAAACTTTGGCTGTCATATAGAGTGGATCCGCTGGGTCAGGATACTCTATACGAATCCTAGGGCAGCTGTTTTGAATCATGGTTACCTTACAGAAGAATTTGATCTATTATCAGGTGTACGACAAGGCTGTCCTCTAAGCCCATATCTGTTTATTATGACTATGGAGGTCCTGGCTAACTGTATTAGGAACAATGCCCATATTAAAGGAATCACAGTAAACGGGTTCGAGTACAAATTGAGTTTGTTTGCGGATGATACGACGTTGAGTCTTGCAGATGTCGATTCAGTCAACCAAGCAGTCGGTATCATTGAACGTTTCGCTACCGTATCTGGTCCCTTTGCAATGAGTATACAAGCTGTACGCATTCTTGGGATATATTTCTCACATGACGAACAGACTGTACAACAGAAAAATTTTGGAGATAAAATTGCAAAGATGAACCGTACATTATCGGTTTGGTTGTCTCGAGGCCTCACAATTGAAGGACGCATTAATGTAGCGCGCACTTTAGGTTTGTCGCAGCTTATCTACCCAATGAATGTGCTCAAATGTTCTGATAAGGAGAAGAAACAAATTGAAAAATGCTTATACAGATTTATTTGGAACGATGGAAAGCCAAAAGTAAAGATGAAAACATTGATTCAAGATTACCACTTGGGAGGACTGAAGGCTCCAAGCATATCAATAAGTAGCGACTCCATCAAGCTTAAGTGGGTTGCCAGAATAACAAAGAGTTCTCTCTGCAAATGGGCTGCGATTGGGTTGCGCAAACTCAATTCATATGGAGGAATCCTAACACTTCTAAAAGGTCGTTTTATTTGGAACGAGGTTAAAAACAAAATAAACCCATTTTATAGTGAACTCTTGAAAGTGTATGTGGAATACTGGATGACGTTATGTTTAAGAGACCTGCGGATGAGCCACTGCTGGCTAGAAGCATTTTCAACAATAAGGATGTGAAGTTAGGACAGCCTAAGCGTATGTACTTTAATCCTAATCTGAAAGAAAATGGAATTACCAGAGTAAGACACTTGCTAGGAGATCAGGGTTTATTTATGGATTACCCGGAAGTGATGGCTAAGTATCCAGCCTTGGCTATAGACAGGAAGCAGTGGAAAAAATTGTGGACAGCATTGCCACGTACATGGCGCAATGAAATTTCTGATAACTGGAATGGGTTGCTGCAAGCTTATCAGGCATACAATCCTGAAATAAAGGATGCAACCAAGCTAAGTATTCCGCTGTATAAAAGGTACAAACTAGCCAAGATGTATGAAAGTCCTGCAGCACAAAAACGATGGACGGATAAATACTGGGTTACAGAGGATTTATTTGAAAAAGCCTGTGTACGGGCACACCGTCTGTCACCTGATGTTAAATTGCGGAATTTTCAATATCGGGTGTTGCATAGGATAGTTCCAACAAAGCAGTATTTATTCTACAGAAGGATAGTAGATGACATGAATTGTAAGCAGTGCCATTTGCAGAAAACTGATACAGTAGAGCACATGCTTTATCATTGCGCCGTAGCAAAAAAAGCTTGGAGAATGTTAGAATTACTTATTCTCGAAATTGAACACCAAGAGGTAACATTTGATCTAATCTCAGCACTTTTTGGACAAATTCATGACCTGTTTGTAAATGCAACGGTATTGAATCTGTTAGGCATTTATACAAAAAGGTTTATATTAGGGATGGCCAAAGCACAGCCAAAAAGTGGTCCAAAACCGTTTTTGCAACTTCAAGCGCAAATGCTTTTTTGTGTTCCGTTATTGATAGGGGGATGTGATGTATTTATATGAAACAGAGTGTGAGCTATCGAATAAGATGCATTTTGAATCATAATTCGGCCGTTAAAGGGCATTTTCCTCTCGAAAACTGAATTCGTCGTTTTTCAATGGCCATTTTCTGCTAAAAGGAGAGTTGATTCAAATTTTGTTCAACCGGATTTAAAATCAGCGCTACTCGTTACCTATATAGCACCCCATTTTTTCTTTCCGCACTTCGGCATGGTCCCCACAAATTTGATTCTTTCTTAACTACTGAAAATGGGCATTTTCGTGGATTTTTTTCATGTTCCTCGTTCTTGTAAAAAAACGACGAATTCGGCGCAAGATGTTCAATCGGTTCCGTGTACAGTAGACTTCAGACTTTCGAATGATATAAGAATTTGCTCTCTGCTCTTTGCCGTTAACCCCACAAACGATGTTGAAGTTTCTGTAACCCTAAATTTTTGCCATTTCAGGCTTTTATTGTACCCAACACTTGCAATCATACTTTTTTGCATTAATTTAGCTGGGCGACGAATATTCACATCTTTCTAGTAGATTTTAAACAATCAAGTTGGTTTCACCTTCGTAACACGCGCCGTAGAAAATCAGCCACCGCTGGGACGGCGACCAAGTTATAAACACTAATTTACGCGATTTGATCCACGCGGCTGTTTTGAACCCGCATTTCTCCAATTCTTCATGAAATTATGTGCGGTTTTTTGCGTAAATAATCGCATCCGGTCATGCTATTGCCGTTTTAGCGTAAATTTTGCTTGTAGCGCGAGTTATTCAAATCTGTTGCCCATAATTAAAAATGGTACCAAGTGCGCCATACAAAAGTTCTTCGCAGACGGACGCTTTTAGATCGCATTTTTCTGATTTTTCATGCAATCAAGTGCGGTTTTTTGCGTAAATTATCGCATCCGGTCATGTTATCGGCGGTTTTAGCATAATTTTTTTGCTGTAGCGTGAATTTTTGAAAACCATTGGCCATACCTATTTATATACAGCTTAGCACGACGGGAAGTTAAAGAATTTTCCGATATGACCTTCAAGCATTTTATAACGGCAAGCTTGAAAACTGCATATTATGCCAGTATTATGCTGAAGAAGAAAGATGCCTTTACCGAAGTTTGGGACAACTACTTGCGTTTCTTTGAAATTCTTCAATAATTAAGGAAACAGTAAAAGCCATAATCAAACCTCAAGTATCAAGATAAACTGCTCTACATCACACACATACATGTCAAGGACTCTGACCCAGCTGCTCAGTGCATCCTTTTCTAACCCATATCTGTGTTCTACTAACCATATTCGTAATAATAAAAATTGTTCGAAAAAAAACACCCGACAGACCAGTAAAGAACCCATAAAGGGCCACCGATCCGATCCGATGTGCGGGGGGGCTTTAACAGCCCTACGCTCAGACCTTGCGATCCATTGCGCAACCCCCATGTTTCGTCATCTCGGACGTTTCCCTTCTATCACTGCCAGCCACTCTAGCCATGATGTTGGGCGCCAGGTACTAAGAGAGCGCCTGGCGCATTGACGTCATAGTGCTGACAGCGTCCACTGCCGCCCGGCCGAGGAGGAGTAAACCGGTATAGGCCTTGTTGTGTCGTCTCAGCCAGCACTTGACGTCATTGCTCTTTCTCCAAGTTGGCATGCTGTAGGAGCGGCTTCGGTGCTATGGCAGATCCAGTTGGTTCCCATTTTATCTACTCGCTGTAACCAGCTTTCGGTGGCCTGGGTGGAGCGTTGTGCCGACGACCAACTCAGAGGATGAACCACTACAACCGCTAGGGATGCAGGGGCCGCCGTGACTCAGAGGCAGCAAGCTACCCACTGAGCCAACGACGCGGCCATAAAGGGCCAAATGTGAGGCAATCACCGGGGATGAACCCCTACTATGTGTCTAAGGCTGGGTGCATGTACATGTGCATGTCCATAATAAGAATTGAACCATTTGACAGTGCCGGAAACACGTGACGCGATCGGAGAAGGGCGATGATCGACAAACTGGGAGCTAGGAGAACGGTGAGAGCGGGGAGACTGAAAACGTGAGACAACGAACGGCTGGTTGAACCGGAGATGCAGGAGCCGACTTGGTGGATGTGAAAGACTGTGGAGTAGACTTGATGGGGGTGGATTGGGAACCGCCGGGCTGGAAGGACAGCAACGAGCGACATGGCCGACTTTGTTGCAGTTGTGGCATCTAGGAGAAGTTGAGGAACCAGTGGATGTGTCTTGCTTGGGAACCGAAGAGGGAGACCGGCGGGAATTGAGAGACTCGTTGATTGCCTGCTCGGTGTTGTAATACTTCACTGCTTCTGTAGTAACTGACTGGATGTCGTGAGGCTGAGCGGGAGCAGAAAGATGATGAATCATCTGCTTCTTGATTTGATGGGAATTGCGATTAACAGCAGCCAAGGCATATAGCCCTCTGCTCGCTCACCAGGCAAACAACATGCACACTCTGTTATAATTTTCGGCACAGTGTTAATTGAGTAAAATGTGTTTCAAAATTCTAAACAATAAGTGTCTCATCTCATCATCGCGAAATGCACACAACAGACAATTAAGGCTTCATCGAGTTTACAAACTAAACCCATCAGAGGAAAACCGCCAAAACTGGTTAACGGCATACTATGATTAGGGCCCGACCGGATACAAATTTCTACCGGATCCGGATCCGGATCCGGATACGCTAATATCCGGCCGGATCCGGATCCGGATATGCCGGATATCATTGATCAACTTAAAATTTTTTAGAATGCAATAAACCACATATATACATTTCTTTGTTCTATAACAGTTGATTCAAAACATCAAATAATTGTAGTTCAAACTATGGTTGGATGATATCGGGGTTTTTGCGATGCATGTGATATTGCATATGAATATATGAATATATGCATGCAATTTCTAATGTATCTATATTGATATTGCATATATCATATGCTTGCAAAAATGAGATATGTACATATTTTTTGCATATTTGCATATTTTATCACCGCGGCTAGAAATTGATAACTGGACACTTTCCAAGCATTTTCGAGTTTGGTCGGAGTGTCTATGCAATCTTTAGCGTTTATTAGGCATACCTTTTTACAGATACAGACCTCATCGGGAAAAAGCAGAAGGGGAAACACAGTTTGGCATGACAGTTCAGCTCATTTCGTAATTTTTTAGATAAAAATGGTTGACATCACAGCCGTTCGGCTAAATTATTGTTTGCATGTTCAAATTTGTTCTCTCTAATGTGATGTGGTATACTTAGCCGATCTTTTGGTAGACCTGTCCTAGTTTTACAAACTAACAAATTCAGAATTTGAAAAATCTCAGTTGCGATTTCCATTCTTTGCGAGTTGAGTTTAGAGTCTCAAGCCATTCATCTTCATTCTGCAACTGAAAAGAGACGCTTTCATCTCTGTAAAGTAAAGATTTACAGCATAAACTTGCCTCAATAATTGTTAGTTTTTTTATTTCAGATTTTTATTTTTAATTAAATGAAAAATTAGCAAAAACAAGGCGACTATCCTAAACATAGAAATCCAGTCTGCTTGGTTGTTTTGTGATGTTCATTGTATCACATTAGTATTATTATTTTTGTTAAGAGAAGAGTTTGTTGTCAATTTTGAACGTAAATATTTCAAGAACCCTTCATCGAATCTTTGCCAAATTTTGCAAGTTAACCAATCTTTATATGGACTTAAGAACCTTGCGGCCTAAACCACTACATCAACTGTGCCGGCACGCAAGTTATATTTGTTAAACAACCACATTTCTACATTTTCGGGCTTCAGAGAGGAGCGATCGCCTTCCGAAATCGAGCCAGCAGTCTTAAATGTTTGCTCGCTAGCTACCGTACCGATAGGAGCAATCAAATACTTCCTGGCAAGCTGCAAAACTGTTTTTAGAACCATACAACTGCGCAAATTTCTATCAAACATTCGGTCGAATGCAATATTTATGTTCAAAATACGTAAAAAATCACGTTTTCTCATCTGTGACTGATATCCGGCATATCCGGCAGGTAATATCCGGATCCGGTACCGGATCCGGATATGGCCATATCCGGCCGGATCCGGATCCGGATATCCGGTCGGGCCCTAACTATGATGCGAGACGATCCAAACGTTATGATTTGTATCGAGCTGAACAATCTGTACTTAACCAAGGATCTCAGTCCGATTTTTGGAGATTTGTTAGGAGCAAATTCAAAAACAAATCCCATATCCCTAACCTAGCCGCGTCGGTGGCTCAGTGGGTAGCTCGCTGCCTCTGAGTCACGGCGGCCGCTGCATCCCTAGCGGTTGTAGTGGTTCATCCTCTCGGCGTGGCAAGTTTCTTGCTGCAAAGAGTTGGTCGTCGGCACAACGCTCCACCCAGGCCACCGAAAGCTGGTTACAGCGAGTAGGTAAAATGGGAACCAACTGGATCTGCCATTGCACCAAAGCCGCTCCTACAGCATGCCACATTGGAGAAAAGATCAACGACGTCAGGTGCCGTCTGAGAAACCAGCAATAAGGCCAATACCGGTTTGGCCTCTTCGCCGGGCGGCCGTTGGGAGCTGTCGGCACCATGACGTCACCACGCCAGGCACTCTCTTAGTACCTGGCGCCCAACAGCATGGCTAGAGTGGCTTGGCAGTGAAAGGAGGGCAAACGTCCGAGATGACGAATACGGGGGTTGCGCAATGGACCGCAGAGGTCTGAGCGTAGGGCCGTAAGGCCCCCCCACACGTCGGATCGGATCGGATCGGATCCCTAACCTAGTCGCTGATGATGGATCAATCATTACTGACCCATCTGAAAAGGCATCTGCTTTTAATGCCTTTTTTGCCTCTGTCTTTATAACGGATGATGGGTCACCCTTGCAGGAGTTTGCTGTTGAAAATGCAACATTTCTGCGGGACATACTTATGTCCGATGATATTGTGTTTAAACACCTATTAAAAACTATTCCAAAGATGTCTAAGGGTCCTGATTGTATCCCACAATTTGTTCTCAAAAAATTTGCTGCTCTTCTTGCTTCTCCTCTAAAGAAAATATTTTCTGTATCTTTTGAAACTGCCACTCTTCCAGATATCTGGAAAGTGGCTCGTATTACTCCAATCTTCAAAAAGGGTGCAAGCACCTCTGTCAAAAATTACCGGCCTATAAGTTCACTTGTTAAAAGTGAGTTAATTATGGAATCCATCATTTTTGATGAAATGATGGATTACCTTCTTGCTACCAACAAGATATCCCCTAAGCAGTTCGGTTTTATGAAAAACCGTTCTACTGTAGCCCAACTACTGTATTGTCTAAATGAATGGACCCAAAACTTAGATAATTTTTCATCCAAAACTTATGTCTAAACTGCACAATATTGGTATCAGAGGAAAATTACTGAAGTGGATTGAGGCTTACTTGTCAAATCGCTTACAGTATGTATCGGTAGATAACGCAGTTTCTTCCTCAATTCCTGTAACCTCTGGTGTTCCTCAAGGTAGCAAATTAGGCCCCCTGTTGTTCCTTATTTACATAAATGACCTCAGTTCGGTGCTTACTGAGTCAAAATTTGCTCTTTACGCTGATGACACTAAACTCTACTCTACTTTGCCCTTCCTCGAAACGCAGTAAATGTTGTCTTACAGCGAGATCTTGAGAGGGTGATGCATTGGGCAGAGAGAATGCAGCTATCTGTCGCAATACAAAAATGCGCTGTCCTGCATCTTGGTTACTGTAATGCTCATACAAATTTCATATGTCTTGGTCGTCAGCTTCAATCAGTTGATTTGATACAATAACTGATCTTGGTGTGCTAATCTCTAATGATCTTAAATTTTCGCGCCATTGTAATCAAATTGCAGCAAACGGGTTTAGGTTGGTTAACCTGATTTTTAAATGTTTTGAAACTAAGACCAAGGATTTCCTTATCAAACTGTACAAAACTTTTGTTCGTCCTAAGCTAGAATATGCCTCAGAGGTCTGGAATCCATATTTACTTAAGGACATTGATCTGATTGAAAGAGTACAGAGATTATTTACTCGCCGAATTCCAGGTCTTGTGAATTTTGAATATTCCGAAAGGCTAAGATTGCTAAATTTGGAGTCTTTAGAAAAAAGAAGAATTGTTGCTGACCTTGTAATGGTGTACAAATTAATTCACCGGACAAATTGACCTCCCTGTTGATTTGTTTTTCAAATTTAATAATCTCAACACACGTGGCCACCAGTATAAATTGTGTTTACCGAAGTCCAGGCTTGATATAAGAAAATATTCCTTTGCCGTTCGAGTAATAAATATTTGGAACTCCTTACCAAATGAAACCGTTAATTTGCGCTCTGCACGCGCCTTCCGCAACGCTCTCTGTAATACCGATTTTAGTAGATTTTATCGGGGTAGGGTGTTAGTGGCCGTTTAGCGGCCCATCCCCATCCCTATCTGTTTGGTCTCAGTCTTGGGCATTTGTGTTCCGTTTATTTTAAATAAAAATTACTTACTCAAATCTAGTGAAACATTTCCGCTAATGGGATATAAGTAACTGTTGGCTCACCTTAAGTCATTGTTGTTTCTTGTGTTGTCTAGTATATTTGGTCTTTGGTCTGTTTGTGTGCGATTGGTGGTTGACTTGCAGCAACTGGACGAAAAACTCATATGAAAAACTGTACTAAGTAGGTGATGCAGCCAACAGAGGAAGGTGGACGATGAAGACAACTGAACATGGTAGACAAGTGAACAAGATGGCTTCAATTCAAGATGAAGACAACTGCAGACAAGTGAACAAGATCGGTTCCTGATGAAGACAACTGAAGACAAGTGAACAAGACAGATTCAAGATGAAGACAACTGAAGACAAGCGAACAAGACGGGTTCAAGATGAAGACAACTGAAGACGAGTGAACAAGATCGGTTCATGATGACAACAACTGAAGACAAGTGAACAAGAGGGATTCAAGACGAAGACAACTGAAGACAAGTGAACAAGACGGATTCAAGATGAAGACAACTGAAGACAAGTGAACAAGACGGCATCAAGATGAAGACAACTGAACAAAACAGGTTCATGATGAAGACAACTGAAGACAAGTGAACAAGATGGATTAAAGATGAAGACAACTGAACAAGACGGCAACAAGATGAAGACAACTGAAGACAAGTGAACAAGACGGGTTCAAGATGAAGACAACTGAAGACGAGTGAACAAGATCGGTTCATGATGACAACAACTGAAGACAAGTGAACAAGATGGATTCAAGACGAAGACAACTGAAGACAAGTGAACAAGATGGATTCAAGATGAAGACAACTGAAGACAAGTGAACAAGACGGCATCAAGATGAAGACAGCTGAACAAAACAGGTTCATGATGAAGACAACTGAAGACAAGTGAACAAGATGGATTAAAGATGAAGACAACTGAAGAAGACGGCAACAAGATGAAGACAACTGAAGACAAGTGAACAAGACGGGTTCAAGATGAAGACAACTGAAGACGAGTGAACAAGATCGGTTCATGATGACAACAACTGAAGACAAGTGAACAAGATGGATTCAAGACGAAGACAACTGAAGACAAGTGAACAAGATGGATTCAAGATGAAGACAACTGAAGACAAGTGAACAAGACGGCATCAAGATGAAGACAGCTGAACAAAACAGGTTCATGATGAAGACAACTGAAGACAAGTGAACAAGACGGATTCAAGATGAAGACAACTGAAGACAAGTGAACAAGATGGATTCAAGATGAAGACAACTGAAGACAAGTGAACAAGACGGATTCAAGATGAAGACAACTGAAGACAAGTGAACAAGACGGCAACAAGATGAAGACAACTGAAGACAAGTGAACAAGACGGATTTAAGATGAAGACAACTGAAGACAAGTGAACAAGACGGATTCAAGATGAAGACAACTGAAGACAAGTGAACAAGACGGCATCAAGATGAAGACAACTGAAGACAAGTGAACAAGACGGATTCAAGATAAAGAGAACTGAAGACAAGTGAACAAGATGGCATCAAGATGAAGACAACTGAAGACAAGTGAACAAGACGGATTCAAGATGAAGACAAGTGAACAAGACGGATCCAAGATGAAGACAACTAAAGACAAGTGAACAAGATGGGTTCAAGATGAAGACAACTAGAGACAAGTGAACAAGATGGATTCAAGATGAAGACAACTGAAGACAAGTGAACAAGATGGGTTCAAGATTAAGACAATTGAAGACAAGTGAACAAGACAGATTCAAGACGAAGACAAGTGAACAAGACGGATTCAACATGAAGACAACTGAAGACAAGTGAACAAGACGGGTTCAAGGTTCAAGATGAAGACAATTGAAGACAAGTGAACAAGACAGATTCAAGATGAAGACAACTGAAGACAAGTGAACAAGACGGATTCAACATGAACACAACTGAAGACAAGTGAACAAGACGGGTTCAAGATGAAGACAACTGAAGACAAGTGAACAAGATGGGTTCATGAACAAGATAAAGAGGACAATTTACACACTGGATTTGTGATGAAGACATCTTAAAGGTGGGGATGAAGAACAACTCAATCAACTTTGATCATGCTTGTGGACTTGTATTTTTTATTGTTATTTATTTTTGTTGGCTTTGGGTGCGGTACAAATAAAGTTTCTCTTACCGCACCCAAAAATAGTCACTCAGGTTTGGGTGTGGTACAAATAAAGTTTCATGACCACACCCATGTGTAGTTGCTTGTTTGCTTCAGGTTATTGAGTTGAATGAGTGCTAGTGAACAACACAGCAGATGCCACAACCACCACCACCACCAAAGGACAGCACAGAACACACCACAACCACCAGCAAACCACATCACAGCATACTTTTCAACAACAACCAAACACAACTGCCAGAACCACCAGTCAAGCAAGCTAACACGCCACAACCAATGACACAAAACACACCACAGCACAAACACCACCAAAGCATGGTACACCTTAACCACCACCAAACACAACCAAGCACACCACAGCATGCACCACAACCACCACCAAAGCACAGCACAGTCCCCAACCACCAGCAAAGCACACCACACCACAGATGTCAGGCCAACAGGCACAAAAACCTCCAGTCAAGAGCCACCAGTGCACACCACAAAAACCACCAAAGCACACTACAGCACACACAACAGACCACCAAAGCACACTGCATCATACACAACAGAAATGAGACCACTACCGAAGCACAGCACACACCTCAAACACAACTACCACCAAAATACACCACAACATACACCTCCACCACCAAACACAACCACCACCACAACACAATCCACTGCACACATAACCACCAAAGCACTAAACAGCAAATGTCACAACCACCACTAACCACAGCACACACCACAACCAAAGCACACTACAGCACACACCTCAACCACCACCAAACACCCAGAGCACACACCACAACCAAAGCACACACCTCAACTCAACCACCACCAAACACAACCCACAGCACACACCACAACCAAAGCACACTAAAGTACACACCTCAACTACTACCAAACACAACCCACAACCAAAGCACACTACAGCACACACCTCAACCATCACCAGATAGAGCCCACAGCAATCACCACAACCAAAGCGCACTACAGCACACACCTCAACCACCACCAAACACAACCCACAGCACACACCACAACCAAAGCACACTACAGCACACACCTCAACCACCACCAAACACAACCCACACCACAAGCTAGGCAGACCACAGCACACACCTCAACCAAAGCACACTACAGCAAACACATCAACCACCACCAAACACAACCCACAGCACACTCCATGACCAAAGCACACACCTCAACCACCACCAAACACAACCCACAGCACACACCTCAACCATCACCAAACACAACCCACAGCACACACCTCAACCACCACCAAACACAACCCACAGCACACACCACAACCAAAGCACACTACAGCACAAACCTCAACCACCACCAAACACAACCCACACAGCACACACCACAAGCTAAGCACACTACAGTATACACATCAACCACCACCAAACACAACCCACAGCACAAACCTCAACCATCACCAAACACAACCCACAGCACACACCTCAACCACCACCAAACACAACCCACAGCATACCCCACAACCAAAGCACACTACAGCATACACATCAACCACCACCAAACACAACCCACAGCACACTCCACGACCAAAGCACACACCTCAACCACCACCAAACACAACCCACAGCACACACCTCAACCATCACCAAACACAACCCACACAGCACACACCTCAACCACCACCAACCACTGCACACATAAGGCGCACACCAAAAACATAACAATCACCACACTCAAGCTCGAAGCGGCCAAAGATAAACCAGAGGTGTTTCAAAAAAATTAGACCTGAGCACGATAGGTGGAATTTTTTTTACCCTCTTTCTCTTCGCTGATCGGAACCACTTTGCGGCGCTTTAAAAGCAGTCCTCAACATGTGTGTATATAGTACTTTTATTGACTATTTCAATGTACATTGGCTTTAGTATCGGAGAGTACATAGGGAGTGTCTCTGAGAGCAAAATAGACCAACCAATAAACAAGGTTGAACAATCCGAACGACATGGGAAAGAGCGCCATGCACACCTTGTCCACTTTGACAGAGTTCACTTCCCACTTCTTCATTCGTTTCTTGGCACTCCGCCAATGTTGCGCAATTCGCTGGCCAATCGGAGGTTTGGTCGGTTTTCGCAGCAGATTGGCACCTCTGGGCGCAGTGCTGCCGGGAATCAGAGACTCCTGCTCGATGGTCACTGCAGCCGACATCGAAGTGAGGTCGGGGGAAGACTGGACCAGAATCAGAGGGTTCTGCTGACACCCGTCTTGCAAACCGTCGCCGTCATCGGCTGAAGTCTCACACGTCTTCACAGCAGTCGGACGGCTCTCCACAGCCGCCGCTTTTCTGTGTCGCACGGCCGCCCGCAGGAGAGCTGCCATTCCTCCAGCACCCGGTCTACCCGTTTTCGCCACTCCGTTGGAAGACGCTGCTGAAGCTTCCTTCTGACGTCGCTCGGGAGTGGACGCCTTCCGCTTTCTCACTTGCTGCAGCCATCGACTCAGCACTTGAGTCCCCAACTGCCGATCGCGCTCCCATCTGAAACCCATACCTACAGTTACGTACTGGTTGCCCGAAACAACCGTAATCACTTCCAGCTTTACTTTGAGCACACCGATCTTTTCGCTTTCGCCGGCCAAAATAAACCGCTGAGTCGGCTACTGTGCCTGTCTAAAGTGAGCGCGTACGGCACACTCCAGTTTTTTAATGATTTATCATGGCTTTCATTATTCAAAGCCGGCACAGTTGGTGTAGCGGCTTAGGCCGCAAAGCCACTATGCGCGTGGTCCTGCCTCTTGCGTTCATCCACTCGGCGCGGCAAGTCTTGCCGCAAAGAGTTGGTCGTCGGCAGAAAGCCCAACCCAGGCCACCGAAAGGTGGTGACAGCGAGTATGAAACGGCTGGAGCTGCCTAAGCACCTAAATCGACAATATCAACCACACGTGTTGGGACAAACGGGAACGGGGACAGCTAAACACTGAGACCCGCCCAGACTGACACCGAGCATGTGTTTAGGCTACAGTAGTATGTAGCGAAGCAAGGGCTGGATGTGGGTGTGCGTGATGGGCCCTATTCAAGAGTCGAATGCTAGAAGCAGCGAAGAGTCACACTTCCAGGGATTCTCTGAACTGACGTGAAGCCACCTTGAAAAAGCTGTACCGACTAAGGAAATTGCAGTGTGCTGAACTTGCTATCTTTAGAGTGCTACAGTACCCGGCTCAGTGGTTTATTTCTGGCGGGCCATTTGACAATCGATCGGCCATGGGCCCTCTTATGAGACCGAAAGCTGAAAGATCTGTCTGCTCAAACTATAAAGCTGGAAGTGAACTCTAGTTGGACAACCTGTGCAGTCTCTGAATTGCATAAAAATCGGTGCCAATATGCTTACTGAGTTTGCTGTGCCCAGACACAGAGAGGTTGCTTTTTTACATTTTGACGAGCCACGAAAACAACTGCTACTCTGTTTTTATGTCAGCGCAGCTATCTTAATGGTGCGCAAAAAGGGCTTTCCAATTTCCACCTATTTATATTAAAAATTGGAAAGGCTTTTTTTGAGCTCTCTCGCCTTCAAATGGTGGCAATTCGAGTAATGGCCTGTGGTTTTTGTGCCCGTTCAATTAGTCTGCTCTAAATGGGCCCGGCAGGCAGGCACCAGACAACTACCACCGTCATTAAAGCTTACTGTAGTAAAAAAGTTTTAAGGGCCTTTTAGAAAAACGGCAACCTGTTAAGAGTGCAGACGACTGCCAGTTCGACCAGTGTGAGAAAGATGAAGATGACACAGGTAATCATCCAAACGTCCAGACACTTTATGTAGGACACGCGAGGCAAATGACGCAACACACTCCCGAATTGAAAGGTCAGCGCCAGTAACGACGACACCCCCAAAGTGATGCTGCAAGAGACTAGATTCAAACTGGTCTACATACTGTACATTGTGTGACAGTGAGAGAGTGGTTAGGAAACGAAACACACCGTGCAGAAACGGAGCGAGCGTCGAAGAAGAATCCCACCCAAGAACTGATGACTGTGAGTGAAGTGGGAAAGTAGGACTGGAAGAGGTAAAATCCGTAGCGACGAGAGAAGGTGAACTTCACTTCCACACGGTCCCACACTCCGTTCGGGTACTCCAGCTTCTGCTTCAGAGTGCTCCACCCCAGCAGGCGGAAATCGGGAAGCTCCACCTCCTCCATCATCGTCACTGGGTTCCTGTGCCAGTTCAACGTCACCTAAACAATTATTACTGCCTTTTTTATACAGTAGTCTTCTTCTAAACGACCGCCTTGCCTTTTCTTCGTGTCGTGTCTTGGCCACGGGCAGTTTACGCTATCCCGTGTGTCACGGCGGCCCCGGCATCCGTGAGAGCGGTTGTTTGTGGGTTCCAAACCGGTCGAAGCGACGTCGACGTAAAGCCCAACCCAGACCGCCGAAAGCCGGTGATGGCCAGTAGGTAAATGGGAAACGAACTGGCGCTGCCGTTGCACCTAATGGCAGCAAAGGGGAGGGTTGTTTGTAGACAGGGCTACCCCATTGAAGGGCTCTGAAAAGAGCGAGGGGTGTCCTGAGCTGTTCGAAAGGACAGTGGAACTAAAAAAACAAACAAACAAACAAACGAGTTTTTAGAATCTTCAAATGGCATATAATAATAATAACTGTCTTGTCATTCGGTTGAAAATTGACATATAAAGTTATTCGGAAAAATCGAATAAGGCCAGGCGATTTTTTATGGACTGTGGAAAGGTGAAGTGTTATTGTAAGTACAGACAGATTGCAAGCGACAAAGAGGTTGTACCTCGTCAGCGTTGAACGAGTAGCTCTCGAAAATGAGGGAGCACTGCTGCGAGTCGAAGGGGAACATCTTGAGGTCCATTTTGCAGGGGGCCCTCACTTTGAGTCGGTAGTTGGTCCAGACCAGGCCGTGACTGTAGAGCAGAACGAAGGTGTTCTCGGAGGGGGAGCTGTGCACAGCGGAGCTCTTGCTGTTGATGATGCAGGTGTCGGGGGTCCATATCTTCTTGCGGAAGTCGGCCTTGAGAGTGATGTTGGTGGTGCAGATGTTGAGGTGGGTGTAGCTGAGGCGCTCGTCCATCCAGATCTCGCTGTACATCATGTCCAGCTCGAAATCGCCCGTCAGCTCCGATATTCCAGAGATGCCCTGCACGTGCAGCTCGATCGTCACGTCCACACCGTCCGGCTTCGGAAGTAGATGGGTGTCATAGCCCTTGAGAAGAGCCGCTATCACTTGGCCGAGGTTTATCGAGTTCCTGGTACAACGTCCAGAACGACCTGTCGTCTGAAGGTAGACTTAATTATCTAGGGTAACTACATATATTTGCGTCAGAAAGAACAGTCGGGCATCTGCTACATAACGTACTATGTTTGGACACTGCTGGGATACCGTAACTGAACGCTTTCAGAGTTTCGCATCGAAAGCAATTTAGCGAGAAAAATTAACAATTTTTTTGTCGCTTTTGTTAATGATATTTGAGTAACTCCTCCACCAACTAGAGTGCGAAATAATCGAAGTACGTACTACCTAGATTTGATTTGATTGATAGATTGAAAGAGTTTATTCAGGAGAAACAGGGCGATAGTCGTCTTTCTGTCAACCCCTGATGATAGACAAAGAATGGCAATTGATTTTGACAGAATCGTTGGACAAACGAATGACGACCAATCGTCTTTCAGTGACAGAGACAAGTTTTAATTTCAAAGACTACGTACTCGAATTAGGAAATAACAATACTTTCCAAAGGGATTGAACAGGCTACTTGAAACTCACAAAGTTAAAAGCAATTTTCTTGAGACAGTTTTCCAATATTTTGTGACTATTGTTGCCTCACATTTTGTTTCCCAATGGTTGGCGAAAGTTCAAGAATAAATTTCGATTTTTAGCACAAAGCATATACAATTTTAACCTTTTGTTACACACCGCCCAAAAATCGTATCGGAAATCCGCCAAATCGGTATCGGCCGCCGATAAATTTATCGGGAAAAACTATCGGAAAACCGATAGACCTTTGGCGGGCATGGCAAAAAATGGACAAACCCTTCCGCCGATATTGGCATCAGTTTAACGCGCGATTATTACACAAACGATAGTTACTATCGAAATTGGCCTATTTCCGATCCCAACTATCGGTATCGGATTTGGGGCAGCGGACATGTTTTGGGCGGCCGCCGCCCAAAACATGACGGCTCCTGTAGGAGCACGTGTGTAACAAAGGGATAAAGTGTTCTCTGGGCCAGACAATTACTAATTTACCGCTGAGCCGTTTTGAGTCACCGCATCGAACAAGACAACATAGGTACGTACAGTATAGGTCTAAAGACAAAGTACAGCTATACTAGCAGCAAATGCCATAGAGCTGTGGAAGCAGAGAAGACAGCAGACCTGCGGGACAGAGAAGTTGAGAGCGGAGACGGAGGAAAGAAGCAGAAGGAGGAGAAGCATGAGGAAGAGTGGCGGAAGCAGACATGCAGCGCAGCGACGTATAATGTGAGAAAGCGCAGCTGGTGGTGCCAGAGGCAGTGCCCATCAACTCACCGCCAAACCGCACCATAAAAGGCAGAGCAAAGAGTAGTTGAACTGCGTCATGCGCCCGGTCAATTTCTGATCACAAGTCACACTAACTGCTCGAATCGGAATCACACTAAATCCCCCGAGCCGGCGCCAGACATGTCAAGCCGCTTGATCGTTCGTTACGCTACTCACGTGTCTGAAAGCAGATTAACTGTTTTTATGCTAAACACCGCCTACTGCCCTGCAGAATACAACACAACGGTCAGAAACAGTGGCGTACCCATGGTGTAGGGTGGTACACCTCGTTTGTGGTTGATGTAGGAAGGAGAAATTAGGCAAAAAGAAGTACATACGTACATTATCACCTGCACCTGTCAATTTTATGCCCAGAATGCGCTTTTGAAGGCTAACTTTTCGAAAATTTCTCGTCTTCTCTTCGTAGAAGTCTTCGTTCTCGAAAACTTCAAACTACTAAAACTGTTAATTTTTGTCAATTTTACACTTATATACGTTTATGAAGGCTAATTTTGCAAAATTTTCTCGCCCTGGGCCGGACAACTTCAAAATTTTACACCCCGATTTGCAAAATCCTGGGTACGCCACAGGTGAGAACTGACCTCTTTTACTCGAAAACTGTAACTAATCAAGCCGTACGAACGTTCATATAACGAGGATTTATTAAAAAGAATAATGTACCAGTCAGATTGGAGAGGTTTAGAGGGTCAGGGATTTCCGACTAGGGGCTGTTGATTTTCGGTAGTATAATGTCAGTACAAAAGAGTTGGTAGGAAAAGAAAGTACGTATGTCTGAAAGTGAGTGCAGTAGAAGAAAGAGAGCCACCCAAACAAGCTCAATTAATTGGGACGACGTTGGCTTAGCAACTGCGCATTACTAATGACCGCTAGGGGTTAATTTTGTAAGCCCTCATAAAACAGCCCTAATTACGTACGTACGTCCCAGGAGGCTTCCATTTGTATGCATAGTACGTACGATGCATGAGAATGTAGATAGGACTACAGTAGAGCAATATTGAGCTGGCGCACTCTTATAAAACACCTATTATAAATCTCCTGGTGAAAAACGGAAGGGAAACGATTACCAACCAAAACAGTTGAAAAAAGTCATAAGACAAGGGGTAGTTGTTTTACGTACAATCGAAATCGCATACATTTAGAGTGTATTTTGCGTAACTGATTGGCATTTAGGAGAACAAACAAGAAATGTCAACAAATACCTGTAAAAGCACTTATATCTTAACGGGCGGCAGCATTCAATTTAACAGTTTGAAGGTATTTTTGCGTAAAGATATACTGATGTTCAGTCTATCATGCTTTGGTTCTAACTGTATACAGTAGCACTGCTGGTACTGTAATTCCTATAAGGTGAACGAAATGAACGCAACATATGAAAGGCGATATTACATCCAATAATTGAACAGGTTGTTTTTTAAAAAGGGGCTACTGTTTTGAATGAATCTTTCGAATTCCACATTGAAGTTTTAGAGCTGACTAATGCGTAAAATTGGAGAATAAATTTGAGACGATCATCCCAAAAGTAGCAGACGTTCGTAAGCAGAAGGTTTGTTGCTGCCCCAATCAGCGGTGCACTTACATACGGAGGGTTGATGAGTGTAGAGAGTACTGGTTGTCTACATAAAGAAAGGCAGCGAATGCAACAAACGAAGCAGAGATTGAAAGAAATTTACGCAACAAAGAACAAACAAAGAATAGGTGGCTGTGGCAGAGACAAAGAGATCGATGCAATCAGTCGTGGCCGTTTCTGGCGGCCAGTTGCAGACGGAGTCGGTCGGTGAGAGCCTGAAAGAGAGGCTTGGGGCGGTCCGTCAAGAAGACAAAAGCAGAGCAGGTACGCAAGTAAGGCCACATGTCAATGCGTTAATGTGCCTTCTGTCAAAATGAACCTCTGGCTGGCTGCTCGCCGCCAATAAAAGCCGACGCCGCTCGCCGCTAACACATCACGGCAGAGTCGGACCGATAATTCAATGAGAATTCATTTTAACGCCTGGGTCGCTTTTTAGCCCGGCCCTCGGCAATAAATTCCGATTCGTCTCCTTCACCCTAAACCACGCTTTCCCTCGCTCACCTCCAGCTCCATGATGCGCTGCTGACACAGAACGTCCACGTCCCCGCACTCCAGCGCGTCCAGTCGCATGCGATCGGTCTCGTTCTCGGCTGTATCCGACGCCTCTTTTAGACTGGCCTGCTCCTCCGACAGAAGTGTAATCTGAACACACTCTCAGTCTAACTTTCTATTCAGTTAGACAGACTAGCTTTTTCGTCTGGTTACTGTATGACAGACAAGTACACTCACAAGGTGATACCATACCTTACTTACTTTACTTTACTTAGTATAGTGATACTTTACAGTCGTACATGGGTCTGGTTGGTGGGGACAGAGCACTAAAATAAATAACTAAGGATCGGTTGAATAGTGGACTTTCTAAAAATCGTGCAGACACGCTATTTGGGCTCAAATACAGCTAAAAACTGCTGATTACGTCTCAGAAACATCAGTGGGTTAGAGAACACCGTATATAGAGCGTCGTATATGGGGGAACGCCTGTGTGTGGAAGCAAAACCCTGCCAGTGCACGCATGAGGGCACCACTGATTTTGACTCCTCCTTGTTACCGGGACCACCTTACACACACGTAGTTGCCAACCAGCCAATGGGACAACACATAATTGTGGCATCTCTACCACTGTGTGTACGGTAGGTGACTCAGCCCTTAGCAACTAATTACCTTTGTTGCCACACACGTGACTTTAGAGTAAATACATGGGCCGGGCTGCAAGCATACATGTAACAGGGGGGTCTGGGGGGGTCGCCCCCCCACCCGACTTAGGCCAGACCCCCCCCCCCCCGAGACGATTTCACCGACCCCCCCCCTCCGATTTTTCTGGCAAGTAAATTTTCGAGCAAATTTTTGCAATTTTTTACAATTTCACACACAAAAATTGCCAAAATCGCCTGCAAAACAGCACTTTCTAGCTGTATTTCAGCCCAAATTAGCAATTTTTGGCAATTTTTAGCCAAAAAATTGCGATTTTTTCGATTTTTGAGCGTTTTTTAGTGCCCACCGCCCCTCCCCCAAAATTTTGGCTCAGACCCCCCCCCCGGCCGGCGCCAGACCCCCCCAACCCCCCCTCCCCCATCGGCAGATGACCTGTTACATGTATGGCTGCAAGGTCTAACCCCCGCCGGCCAGGCCCTTCCATCGACTGTCCACGCCCTCGTCCTTACCTCCCAAGACGATTTTAGACTCACTTCAGATTTTTCTGGCCCATGCATGCTTTGAACTATTATGGTATCAGTACCACATCCAGTCACACGTTTCTCTTAACGCGTTAGATAGAATAGTTGTTTCTTAACCGAAACGACCTATTAAACTATTGTACATCTCTACATACAGTATGGATGGTTAAGCAAAGGCAACAAAAACAAAGCAAAGCACAACACCTCAACAGCCGACTCCTCAGCGTCCGTCTGGATAGCTGCCACTATAAGCTGTCGTTCCCGGTGACACTCCTCTAGTTGAGACTGCAGCTTACTTCCTTCTTTCCGTACCAGCTTCAACTGCGCACGCAACTCGGACAATTGGTTGTCCGCTCCGTTACAGTCAACCGACGAAGCGCCCGACTGTTGAGCCTGCACACAGCATGGATAGAACGACCGATTGGCTCGTATATACTGGGTCCGTCAAATACAACCCAGAAGACTTTTA
This sequence comes from Sabatieria punctata, assembly GCA_030248155.1. Taxonomy (NCBI): domain Eukaryota; kingdom Metazoa; phylum Nematoda; class Chromadorea; order Araeolaimida; family Comesomatidae; genus Sabatieria; species Sabatieria punctata. The sequence continues at coordinate 43,361 of JASANB010005470.1, forward strand.
TTGTAGCCACTGTAAATCTCAACCGATTTGAATGAATCCTTTTTGAGTAAAACATAGATACATTCTTGAAATTTTTAGTAAGATACGTACTGTATGTACTCTGCTTGGTTCCTTAGATATTTTCCCTCAAAGTCAAACAGTGATTTTGGCCAAGAACAAACAAGAGCGATTCCGTTGCACTTCACAATACAACAGATTCCTACTGTCGAAGGCTACTAGACTTTACTGGTGAAGTAAACGAACGTGTGTGTCAACAGTAATGGCTCATTACGTTAGCCCTCGGCAGAACGGTAGGAATCTGTTTTAAGCGCAATGGACTAATACAAATCGCTATTGTTCATTGTCCAAATCTCTGTTTTCTATCTACTTTTATTCAGTAGATTGCCTTGGGAATACAGTGTCCTCAGGAGGATATACTAAGTATGCCAATAAAACTAAATTTACCAAGGAAAACAAATCACATGCAAACTATATAAAGTCAGGCACTTAACGCCGTTTTCTGGAAAGTAATTTTTTGAGCAAATTTTGCGATTTTTTACAATTTCAACCACAAAAATTGCCAAAATCGCCTGGAAAACAGTACATTTTGGCTGTATTTGGGCCCAAATTGCGAGTTTTAACGATTTTTAGTGCCCAACCTACCTCCCTAGAATTAGTACCAGCAAGAATATATTCTTGGTACCAGTAATAAAAACAGCCTTATTATTAGATAGTCTATTACAGCGTCTGACATTTTTTGAATTTGAGGCCAAATATCTGAGGAGACGGACGGATTACTGTATATTGATAAACTTTGAAGAATTTACAATTACAGTATCTGTCTTTCGTTCAAAAACCATCCATTCAAATCGGTTAAGATGTACGGTTGCTACAGGAAGTTTTTTTGACGGACCTGTACTACTTGTACATTACTGAATAAAATAAGTACTTGTTTGTGCAGCGCTTCCACAGCCAAGTCCAAAGGCCGCAGTTTTTCGGGAATGATGGATGCAGCTGAGTTGATGGCCAGTGTCCGGGTGGTTGTTTGTTGGTTGGCCTGCTGACCAGCCACCACACAGACAGAGTGACCGTTGACCCGATCCACCTCGGCACACATGTACAGCATTCCTGACACTGCAAAACTCTCACACACACACCTGTGCCATACAATTGGTCTGCATCAAAAAAGTACTCCCTGTATGTGTAGGCACGGTAAAACAAGGAGTGTACGAAATGCACGTACATACGGTACCGACCGACTGTCATACCATACACTTTTGGAACCGGTTCAGCTCCATTAGCTTTACTTTGTTATTTGTCTGCGTGTATATTGCACTGTACGAGCCTCTAAAACTTTGAACGATAGAACCGAAGCAAAGCAACTAACAAGTAATGCAGAGCTGTCTGGCCTGTTCCTTCTGTTCTGCCATCAACCTGACAACACTCTCCTTCTTACTCTCCAACAGTGGCAGTTGCTTTTCCAATAGACTCCTTGACTCTTTCGCTGACGCCACCTCCCGTCTCATTTCTGAACACACACGTTGCAGCTCGTATTTCTCCAGCTAAACGCATATTCTGCGGTCTAGTAAAGTACGCACAAACTGTTACTCTAGCTTTCTGCAAGTCCTGTCTTATTAGAGCCACTTCTCTGGCAAGCAAGCTGCGCATCACTTCACTTTTATCTTTCTGAAACTCTACCTAAACCACTGTTCTAAACGTCCGAGCACTAGACACCTTGGCACGGATGTCAGTTTTTTCGGCTAGCATTTTTCGGCCCTCACGCACTAACTCGTCGACGGCCGACTTCTGGTGCAGCTGTTGCCTTTGACTTATCTATAATTCCAAGCATAAAACTCTGTTTCATAACCGAATCACACCACAAACATACGAGACGATGGCGCAGATTAATTTTCTCCGTTGTTAGCTTGCTGATGGAGGCTTCATGGTGTTTGTTTGTAAGCTAAAGCGTTAGAATTTTGAAAATTATTGGTCTAAAGCACGTCATACTATCAGAAATTCTATTTCTTCAACAACTGACACGATTTTGGCTCGCATGCGATTCAGATTTTCCTCCCAGGCCATTTCTCTTTTTTAAGCTACGAGCAATCGTATTCAATTACCACCGAAATACAATTGAGATACGGTACGAAGACAGCAGAAAACCGTCATTGAAAAAGAGTTGATTTTTTTCATTTGCTTGTTTACTATGTACAAATATAACATAACAGTACAAATAGCAAAATACGTACAGGCTCCAAAATTGAGATCTGCAGCAAGCACAACAGAACCATAAACAATAACAGAAAGACTAAACCTCTACGCAAAAGATGGCAGTATAAAACAGATGTTAATAGCACCGCGTCAAACACAAGATTCTGAATATTCGTTATTCGCGCTTGTGTCAAGGAATAAAATTACTAATACTACTAATAGCACAACCTCGTCGAAATTACTGGATATTGACCAAGAACACCTAAAAAGGGTTTTTACGGTTCTTTAGGTTAGCGCGTGGTTATTAAAATAAAGGCGGCTATTTGAAAGCGATCAAGCACATGTAGACCATAGCAGCGGTAAAATCAACAGAAGACAATAAGAGTTAATCTGGCAAAAACCTTATAGTAATGACAGAGTCGAGGCAAGGTCTGAGGTCCAGGTCGCAACTGCCCAACGAGAACTTGGGCACCGGCTTGAAATAGTTGAGGCCTCGACTCAAACTCACCACCCAGCCGTTGTCGAACCTACATACCAAACTCAGAATCAGTTTCCAAGTCTGAAAAAAGAGTTTACCTGATCTCAGCAGTGGCAATGTGCTTGGAGAAGTGGACGGAGAACTTGAGACCTCGTTTGAGCAGATCGTTTCGAACGTCGATCAGATTTTCTCTTTGAGTAGTTCGAAGCTCGTTGGTCTGAAAATTAGCTTAAAATAAGCACAGTCACATAGTAAAAGGTGCCGTTCGTTTGGAGTGTCTCGTTTGGACGTGCGCCATATTTGGGCCCGGATTCATTTGGTCGAGCGTCTGTCAAACAACATCATTTTTCAAAATGTAAAAAAGTCCAGAATTTATTAGCAAGTACTAAGTACTAAACTACATAATGCACGACAGGAATTGGATTGTTTTGGGTGATGAAACGGATTTGTATATAACATCCACTGATCTAACCCTTCTGTCATTGTTTGTTTTGTTAGTAAACGGCTCTCTCTCTTCATTTGGTGCCGAGACCGAATTGTTTGTTGTGTTGTGCACCCTCAGTCTACGCCCACTACAACTACCACCACTACTACTCCTACATCTACCACTACCACTACTTCTTCAACTACCACTACTTCTTCCACTACTACCACTACATCTACCACTCCATCTGCCACTTCCACTACTCCATCGTTCCCCAGTCCACCTACCGAGCCCACCCAGCCAACCAGTTCGTTCATCAGTTCCATTCCGCTTCCAGTTCTTGCATCCATGTCGTTCCAAGCCATACTACAACTTCTCCAAGACCAACAACAACAACAACAACAGTATGAGCAATCCCAGCTTACCCTACGCATGCTTCTCAAGTTTCAAGACGAACACATTCAGCTTCGACAACAGCAACACATCCGTTTCCGTGAGCTCATCCAATCCCTTTCTCAACCTCGCGAGTCCCCAGTGACAAAGTCAAAAACCCACAACCTCCGTTCACGTTTGGCAGGAGAGAAGACAATCGTTCAGGAAGACATAGAGCCAGCTGACACAACATCGGGTAATGGTAACAGAGGAAAGGCAACAAGGAGAAGAAGGAAAATGATGGGAAAGAAAAGAAAGATCAAGAGAAAAAGGAAGAGAAGAAGAAGGCAACGGAAGGGAAGAAAGAGAAGAGGGGAGAGAAGAGTGTTTTTGCGTTTGCGTTTGTTCACCGAGAGATGGAAGCGTGCGTCACCAATGACAAGACGCCAGATCAGGGCCAAGGCGCAGCAAGGAGGGAATGTCGCCCGCGCGAGACGGAGTCATCATGGCGTCAACGTAGAGCGGATGTTTGGAGGTGCGGAGTCAGCCGATGCCAGGCGGTCATCACTCAGAGTCACAGACGATTGTCAGGCACAGCGGCGGCCCAGAGGACACTCGCCTGATGGGAGAGTGATGAAACGGATTTGTATATAACATCCACTGATCTAACCCTTCTGTCATTGTTTGTTTTGTTAGTAAACGGCTCTCTCTCTTCAGTACATTGGCCAGAAGCAATTTGGATTTTGGACTACCTTTACTATGACTACAGACTAGCACAAGCTCAGTTTCTTATATTTTAAATTTAAAAAATTGGACAGACGCTCAAATTAGAGTTGCCCAACAACTGTATGTACGTACGGTGGCGGCGGCTGTGGTGACCGAGATGGAAGCCATCTTTGGCGCCAGTTTCAAGAGCATTTCGCAGAAACGAACCAGACCGACAATCTGAAAATGACTGTCAGTCTGAGATACGTAAACTAACAGAGTGCGTGTACCTGGTGGGAGTGAGTGAGGTCCGGGTCTTTGACGTGCACGTGGGAGAGAGCGTCGTCTATGAGACAGCCGAAAACAGTCTCGTATCCGAACCCAGTCGAATCCTGGCTAACATCCATTGTCTCGTGAAATAACCCGGCTGCAACTGGTTTCAGTGTGGCTACAGTTTTTGCTGCACGCAAGGTTTGTGCCACTCTGGCGACACAAAATCCACTGCCCTTCCATGACAAAAGCTAAAAATCCCCTGGCATTTTCAAAAATTCTTCTTACTTATCTGGACTTTGTTACCCAAACACTGGTGCAATGCGTGTGCATGTGCTTCTAACCGCATAGATGGATGGATGGATGGATGGATTGTCCGGGCGGCGCCGTAGCCCCTGCGTTAGGCCGCCTATGGGTCCGTCACGCACACCCACATCTGCCCTTCCTTTGCTGCCTTCGCTACTAGCCGGCACAGATGCTCGGTGTCAGTCTGGGCGGGTCTCAGTTGTAGCCATACATGGGCCGGGGGGTAAGGGGGGTGGGAGCCGTTCATTTGGGCGTGCACGTTTGGGCGTGTCTCGTTTGGGCGTGCACAGTTGGGCGTGTCTCGTTTGGGCGTGGACTCGTTTGGGCGTGGACTCGTTTGGGCGTCTGTCAAAATTTTTTTATATTATATAATGTAGGGAACTATGTAGGTTTCAAAGCAGTCCTGCAGCCTACCTTGTTTGTCGCCAATCTACCAAAAACAAACCAATTATACATAGAGAAGAGGTCAGAGAAACAATGCTGACTCCCATAATTTTTCTGCTCTCCGCCCGTAGGCAAAGTATGCGGCAGCATAATTACACAATTAAGACAGACTCTGTCCCTACCCACCTTACCAGTAGAGTAGCATCAGTCTGAGCGTTGAGCGCTACAGTTTACTCCGCTGTAAAGGACGTAATCTATTCGTATTTTGTGCATGTTGTACAATAATAATTCCGCCGAAAATTTGAGCATTTCGCCAGGCAACTACGCATGGAGACCTGACTGTCCCCCTCTGAGCTGCGGACCATGCACATGTATGTTCATTACACCATATAGAGCTTTAGTACTTAGGCTTAGTTTCTGTTAGGTTGTGAAAGAGGTCAATGCCCATACGCACGCACCTGATGCAGCTAAGGTCGAGGCAGCTCGCGGACGCACCGAATTGAAGCGCTTAGCCGAAACGACCCGAGATGGCACGTGCCAAGTGATAGCAGCGGTGCACGCCGGGCTGAGTTTGTCAGCCAAACAAAACAGCAAACACTGTTGTAGATTCCTACAGAGAGAGAAACACAATTGATTATTTACGTGCCATTGCTCACAACCCTACGTATTGATAATTTCGTCTTGTCATGGTTTTGCCGTGTCATCGACTGTGCTGTTCTATTATTATTATTATACCTTGTCTGTTTAGTGTTTCATATAATGGCAGAAAATTGTACCAAAACAACCTAGAAAGCGTTCCCAGGCATTTTTTGGTTTTGACCCCCCCCAACTGGGCTTCGACCCCCCCGGCGGAAAATTTTGACGGAAAACCCACCCCCCAAATTGAAAATTTTGACCCCCCCACCCCATTTTTCCGGCCCATGTATGGCCATACCCCCCTCCCCCCTCCCGGAGGGAGGAAATTTTGGCTTATTTAAGGCAAAATAGGCGTTTTTTGGCTTTTTTTCGGGACCCCCCCCCCCCCCCCCGAGGTTTGCAACCCCCCCTACCCCCCTCCGGATTTTTCCGGCCCATGTATGGTTGTAGCTGTCCCCTTTCCCGTTTGTCCCAATACATGTGTGGTTGCTTATCAAACTTCTCTCTGCCGCACTTAGTTTTCGGCATCTTTAAGCGCGATCAGCAAACAGAGAGATTAAAGAAGACTGTGAGCACGGCTCCGGTCAGATGTTCATTTGCTGTCAAAGATGATTTACAACCGACTAACCGATCGTCGCCGACCGGCCAACTGACCTGTGCTGTGCCCTGCGTTAGGCTTGATAAGAACAAACTGTACACTCTCCATAATTATTCCTACGAGGAAAGGACGGGCGAGAAAAAGTCGACGAGGAACTGTCCGTGAGGAAAAGACATGTAGCTGAGTAAGCCCTACCCCAGGTCTATGCATGAGCAAGGGACTACCGTGACGGTCGACCAGCCCCTTTACCTTCATAGAAGATCTTCACAGTTTTAGGAAAATCGACAATTTTACAGCGAATTTTATCCTAGTTTTTGGAAATCGGCCTACCCTCGGTACTGGAGTCTGACAGAGACAGCTGGAGTGATTTCTGCGGGCCGTGGATGCTGGGTTGCTGCGAATTTTTAAAGCAGAAAGTTGCAGTAACTGAGCCAATTTACGCCAATCAACCTCTTATTCTGATATTGCACAACAGTGAGAGTGAGAGCAAACCGAAAAAGCACCTCGTTTTTCCATCTCGAGCAAATTTTTAGCCTTTTCCGCTCGCCGCATCGAAGCCTGCGCCTGTTTGATCAACTCGGTTTTGCGTTCCGCCACTACCACTTCCTGCGGTCCGCTCAGTTCTAGAAAGGACGCATTGTATGCTCCTACAGACTATGAAGACAGCTGACTGAGCGAACAATAAGACTGTTTTATTAAGAGAACGGCAGAGTACCTCTGATTATGTCCAAGTAAGCACGAAGGGCACAGTGGTAGCTGTGCAGTGCTTGTAAGTTACGGTGACTTTGTTGGTGAGAAATGGCCTCTTCTTCTTTCCGTTTCGCCTCTGTCTCTAGTGCCCTGAGATTCTTTGTCGGTCTGTACATCTGAAACAGTTTCTGTCTTCCAATTCACCCTTTCAGACGGACTTGTTTGCCAGCTAACAATTTGTATTATCTCCAACTTTCAGCAATATACAAAAACCAAACCGGACAAGACACAAAGAGTGAACATTGACAAATGCCAAATTATATGACAGGGTTTATGCCGCTCTGGCGATCCAAAAATCAAAATTCCCGATATTTTCAAAAATTCTTCACACTAAATGTGATATTTCTTACCCAAAAAACTGGTGATAAGCATGTGCAGGTGCGCAGTCAGTTGACACCGCCCAACCATAGCAAGAAAATTTTGAAAAAATTTTCCCTCAAGACGCCGCGTTTAGGACGCATTCTGAACACAGAACTAACAGTTTTAGCACAGTATGGCATTTAACGCCGTTTATGGTACCAGCACCTGGCTAGTGGCACAATGGTACCCTCACTTTCGGGGACTGTGGTGGTACCATATATGGTACGAAATCTGAACAGAATGGTACCATATTGGTACCGGTACCAATGCGAAGGTAGGCCGTGGCCAAATACAGTACAGTGGCCGAATGTGGGGGTACCATATGGTACCGGTACCTTATATTGGTAGCACCACAGGTCGGGTACCATAAACGGCGTTAAGCGCCTGCCTGTAGTAGTTAAAAGTCTTCTTGTTGGGCCACTGCCAAACTAGGGCCAAAAATTTTGAAAAAGTAGCCTTCAAAAATGCCCAGATTTTTACTGAAATAAATGCATTTTCATTGCTGCTTCTACAATCTACTGAGTACTTTTTACGGAGTGACGTGCAAAATTTCCCGACAAATTTCAAATCCCTGACCGGCATGAACGCTGTGCGAGCTTACCTCATTTAAACAGACACTTTTAGTTGTACGTATGAGGCTACCGATTACACGGCTTACGCCAAACAGACAGTAATGTGAGAAGCAATATTTATGCAAATGTAAATTATGTACAATAATTCGGAAGAGTGCACAGAAATACATATATACAATGAATAAGATAAATAAATGCTAGGAATTGAAAACAGTGGATTTGTGGAAGATGTCAACAGTGGTCTCGTGACAAGGCCTCAGATCCATATCGCAACTTCCGATGGCAAACTTTGGCACCGGCTTAAAGTAATCCAGACCTCTGCCCACCTTCACCACCCAGCCGTTGTTGAACCTGCAACTGGACACATCCCACACTCTCCAACAGACGCCAGTCACAGTTATAAAATTTTTTGAAGGCCACAAACCTTTTTTATGTAAATTGTTCATTTCGAATTTTTTTTCAAAATTTTTTCCATGCATGAAATTTAGTTTGTAGGACGCATCAGAAACAACCTTAAATACAAAAGCTGTTATATTGGTTCAAAGATAGTGTTACAGTCTGAGAGTCGATATTCTACCTGCAGCATTGCTCACAGAGTGGCTGCTGACCTTCAAAACCGAAATGAGCCCACAAAAAGTTTCTTAAAAAGGTTTTTTAAAAATGTCCAACAACACTAACGCCAGTGCTAGAAAACCTTAAAAACATAAGCCCAGCCTTGAATGCAAGGCAATGGGCAACCAATAGAGAAATAATAGCTAAGCTTTGAAGGTCATTTTTGGTTTCTTAGGTAATATTTTTTGTTAATATACAGGGTGTGCCAAAAAAAAACAACCCAGCAGATTTTTCGCTGTAGCAACCGCAAATCTCAACCGATTTGAATGAATCCTTTTTTAAATGAAAGATAAATAAATTCTTGAAAGATTGATGTAACGCTTATTAATGTACCCTGCTTAGTTCCTGAGATATTCACTCTCAAAGTCAAAACTGTGATTTTGGCAGTGAACAAGAGGGAATTTTTCTTTTTCCGCTGCACTTCGTAATAAAACGGATTCCTGCTACTGCTGAGGGCTATTGGAGGCTTTACTCGTGACACATAAACTCGGTTCACTTCAACAGTAAAGTGTCATTAGCCCCCAGCAGTAGGAATCTGCTTTATTATGAAGTGCAACGGAATCGCTCTTGTTCTTTGCCAAAATCTGTTTCGACTTTGAGGGCAAATATCTCAAGAACTAAGCAGTGAATCTCAATAAAAATTGCACCAATCTTTGAAGAATTTATCAATCTTTCATTCAAAAAAGCATTCATTCAAATCGGCTAAGATTCATGGTTGCAAAAGTAAAAAATCTGCTGGGTTGTGTTTATCACTCTTGTTCACTGCCAAAATCTCTGTTTTGACTTTGAGGGCAAATATCTCAGGAACTAAGCAGGCTATCTTAATAAGCGATTCATCGGTCTTTCAAGAATTTATTTTTCTTTTATTTAAAAAAAGATTCATTCAAATCGGTTGCGATTTGCGGTTGCTACAGCAAAAAATCTGCTGGGTTGTTTTTTTTTGGCACACCCTGTAGTTTCTCCTTAGCCGGGACAAAGTCAGGCAGGTAAAAAAATTTCAAAAAATGTGACTGTGTTTAATTCAGAAATTGATCTAAACCGCATACATGTAACAGGGGGTTTGTGCCCACCCGACTTAGGCCAGACCCACGAGACGACCTTTCGACCCTCTCCGCTTATTCTGGCAAGTCGTTTTTAAGCAAATTTTTGCCTTTTTTGCAATTTCAGACACAAAAATTGCCTGTAAAACAGCATTTTTAGCTGTATTTCAGCCCAAATTAGCGATTTGGACGACTTTTAGCCGAAAAATTGCGATTTTTGAGCGTTTTTGGTGCCCAACCATCTCCCAAAATTTGGCTCAGGCGCCCGTCGTCCGGCGCCAGACTTCCAAAGCCCCTTCCCCTTCGGCAGATGACCTGCTACATGTATGCTAACGTATCTGCCTTCTAACCGAATGCGTACTGGTACCTGATTTCTCTGTCATGTAAGGTATCAGAGTAATGAATTTCGAAATTGACTCCGCGCTGCTTCAGATCTTTCTGCAGTTCCGAGAGCGCTTTCTGCTGGAAGGCTTGCATGTCGGTAGTCTGCAAGTGCAAATACATTTCTATGGTCAATTGTAACTTCGGTGGCTAAAAGGTAACCTCAGGTCGTCCGGTGGTCAGAGAAATGGAATGCAGCGAGGCAGCCCTCTTGACAAGCAGTTCGCAGAATCTGAGCAGGTTCAAAATCTGAAAGGCACAACTAAACCTTTGGAAGGCACAGCACACAATGCCGGCAGAACCAAACCAACACCATTCCTGTCATTCTGGGTTCCATTTCGGAATCCTTAGGAGGTGAGGGGCAATGGTAACGATTACAATATGATAAATGTCAAGATATCCTCGACAATAGCGTCAACACTTTCCAAATCATCCTAGTTTTTCTTCGAACAGCCAACATCGACCTTGCATTCGCTGAGTCAGTTACGCCGTATTCATACTCGCGTTGAAAATGTCGGCTGAGAACATTTTTGTCGGCCAACACGCTTAAAGCATCAAGGCACCGACACGCCGCTAACCGTTAGTCAATAGCCGGCAACAGTTGATCACAGCAAATGTGTTGCCCCAACAGAAATGTCGGCGGCCGGCATTTTTTAACACGAGTAGGAATATACTATTCTAGGCCGCACCTGATGTTGCTGTCGCATGAACGGGTCTTCTATGTCCACGTGCGAGAGTTCATCGTCCAAAAGTGAGCCAAAAACCGACTGATAACTGTGACCGGTGCTGCCAGATTCAATGGCGATTTTTTCGTGAAACTTTCCAGCTAAAACAACGCCTTTTTACCGGCACGATTTGCTAAAAACGGAAGGTACCGAAATTACCGGTACTGCAGTTTACCTACCTATAGCCATACTGCGAACAAACACCGTATCCTGTCTATTATATATTAATTAGTCTGGAAACGTTTCCTGAGCGTCAATGGAGAAAAACGGTAAATATAGGTTAGGGGCGTGTAGCATAGTGGTAGTGTATTGGACCGGAAATCCAATGGTGCTGGGTTCGATTTCTAGCTACGCTCTTGTACATGTCTACACAACTTTTTCACCTTTCCATTCTGAGAGTTGGACGAGGCTTACTTTAAACAGGAGAGCCTTAATTCAGTGAGTTTCACTACAACAACAACTGGGCAAAACTGACTTTTAGGGGTCCCTAATGAGGTCGTATATCTCAGGATCTAAGCAGAGCACATTAATGAAAATTTCAGCAATCTTTTAAGAATTTATTTATCGTTCATTTAAAAAAGGATTCACTCAAATCTCAACGGATTTGAATGAATCCTTTTTTAAATGAAAGATCAATAAATTCTTAAAAGATTGCTGAAATTTTCATTAATGTGCTCTGCTTAGATCCTGAGATATACGACCTCATTAGGGACCCCTAAAAGTCAGTTAAGCCAACAACTGAACGGGCAGCTATATACAAACGTAGTCTACCTTGTTTCTCTCGTTCCACCAGAACTTTTAACTTCTCAGCCCGTCCCATGTAGTCCTCGATCCGCTCCCGCATTTTCGTCTTCTTGGGCGAATCCTTGGGAAACGCTATAACAAATTTAGCCTTTGTTTGGGCAAAGATAGAGGAGAAAGGAAAATGAGACTGACATTTCATAACGTCGAGAAGAAAGGCGATTCCTTCTCTGTAGCAGGTCAGTGCCTCCAGATATCTTTTCTTTCTGTCCATTTCGATGGCGCGCGTCAGAACTCCGGCTGCTGCTTCCTCCAGTCCACTGCCCGAAGACCCGCCGCCGCTGGCCTGGTTGCTCATTATTTCCTTTAAACCGCTCTCCAGCGATTAGTTAGTTGGTTAGCAGCAGCATTATTATCTTTGTTTTTTAAAAACAGAATTTGAATTTCTTTTCGATTCGACGCAATGGACGACTAAAAACTTCTGGACTGGTCGGTCATGCGGCTAGGGATGCAACCGAAGTTCGGTATTATTCGGTATGAACCGAATAATTCGGTTACTAGTGCTATTCGAATTCGGTATTTTTCGAACCGAATAATACCGAATATTGTAAAACCGTTAAAATTGCACTGTTTTGCTTAAATTTGTGCAGAAATCACCGAGATATTTCTCTTTTATATCTCTCTGTTCATTTACTATGCTAAAATTTTGGCAAACAATGACTATTCATATGAAAAGTTAACGAACTTCAAGGTTTGACTTAATAATAAACAAAAGCATTTCGGCTTTTTCAGTTCCCAGTAGACTACGTTGTTAGCTTTCCACCTCTTTACCTACAGTAAGAGTTTGTTTTATTTGCCAATTATGTATACATCCCACCTATCTTTTCAAACGATTCATCCTATGTAAGAGCCATTTTATATAAGAGCGGTACGGTTTTCTTCAGGAGGGCGGCGGACGGCCAAATCTGACCCCCACTTTTTATTGGCTCATTTGAAAGTCCTATACATGGAATGGAATGTTTAAAACCGAAGTATCTCCCGGATTTACCCACTACTGGGCTAGAAAAGTGGGAAAACGCCCGGGGCTCGATTTTCGGGCGTTTACGGAAATGGTCATTTCTCTTGAACCACTAGGCCTAGAGGGCCCAAACTTTAAACATTTGAAGAGGAGGTGTTGTGCTACCATAACTGTTGTTTGTAGCCGCCTAGCCTTCTCCATAATCTAGAATCGACGCTCCCAACTGGAGGTGCTCAAATCAGTTTTTCGGCTACTGTCGCTACAAGACACGAAAGTTTTCATTTTCCTTTTGCACACTATTTGGACTAACCATTGGCTATTTATCGCACACAAAATTTTTTTTGGCAAAAATCGCATATTGCGAAAAAAATGAAATTTTCGTTTTTTCAGCAAAAAACGGTATTTTTCTTTTTTTTGCTAAATTAAGCTGTTCTAGACTATTTTTGGGTGCAGAAATGGATTCCGCACGTCATAATTAGGCATAGACAGTGGTTAACTCATTATCTGCACCTTGGTTTTCAAATAATTTAATTCGATACTGACGTTAGAACCGAATTTTTGCATTCACATAATTTTCAGATTGTTTCGCAATAAATAATATGTTTGTTTACACTGTAGTTAATGTAGAATGCTTTACACTAGTTCCTCTTGCTGCTAGAGTTAGACGCGTACATATCAGATTGACCAAAATTCCACAATGACTACGGCGCCCTGTGGTGTCTATAGGAAATACCTAACTAGCAGGGTGAGATTATAGCTATCATAAAAACCTTTGGAAAAACCAACGCCGCCTCAGCTTTATTGCATCTATGCTGGCTAGACAACCTCTTGCTTAGACAACCCAAGTATGATGGATCAGGCATTAGGTTTGTTCATTTTTTCTGCATGTATGATGGACGTGGCGTCAGGTATCAATTGGCTTTTTTGTTTCAGAGCCATGTCCATTTACTTTGGTTTCAAGGACGCCTTGCGGGAACCATAAAATGTTCGAACAATATAATCAGCCTGCAAGAGTGAAGGTGCAAGAGTGTAACGTCGACCTTACACAATTGCTGCGAAGAAAGAGTAAGAAATTTTGCTAAATTGTTCGCATGACAAAAGTCGAAATAAGATCTGTCTACAGTTGGCAGGTACTCCAAATTTTCAGGTAAGTCCAGGTCACACATGTAACAGCGGGATTGGGGGGTTTGCCCCCACCCGAAATTGGCCAGACCCCCGGATTGGGGGCCCCTTGCCATGCGGCCATCGCCCCCCGACCCCCTCCCTCTCCGATTTGTCTGACAAGTAATTTTTCAGCCAATTTTTGCAATATTTTGTAATCTCAGACACTAAAATTGCCAAAATTGTCTGTAAAACAGCCCTTTTTAGCTGTATTTGAGCCCAAATTTGCGATTTTTGACGATGTTTCAGCCAAAAATTGCGATTTTTTGCGATTTTTCAGTACCCGACCCCCTCCCCTTGAAATTTGGGCCCAGACCCCCCAGCCGGCGCCAGACCCCCAACCCCCTCCCTCTGTCGGCGGAGGACCTGTTACATGTATGGTCCAGGTTCAGGTACCTCTAAAATTCAATTTCAGGTCCAGGTTCAGGTACATTTTGCAAAAGTACCCAGGTGTCAGGTTCAGGTTCATTCGGAATTTTCTAATAACATCGAAAATAATGTACCCATTATCAAAAACACATGTTACACATGTTGGGCTTCACTTATACAGGGTGCGTCAAAAAAAACAACCCAGCAGATTTTTTGCTGGAGATATGAACGTAATTAATAAGAAAACGAACTTTTTCCAAAAATGAATAAGCTTTAAACTTTTGCATAGTAGCTAATTTGTCAAAAATTTGGATACATTATGCAGCCAGGTAGTAGCCCACATAACATGCAAACACAAATTGAAATCATATTAACCGTAAGCTACTATGTACAGTAGCTCAGCTCTGCATCAGCGCATTCCTTGAGTCAAATCCAGTTTTCAGTAAATGAGCGAGCAAATGATAAGTAAAAACATTGTCTATGCCTAGTTATGACATGCGGAATCCATTTCTGCACCCAAAAATAGTCTAGAACTGCTGAATTTAGCAAAAAACAGAAAAATACCGTTTTTTGCTGAAAAAACGAAAATTTCATTTTTTCGCAATATGCGATCTTTGCCAAAAAAATTTTGTGTGCGATAAATAGCCAATGGTTAGTCCAAATAGTGTGCAAAAGGAAATTGAAAACTTTCGTGTCTTGTAGCGACAGTAGCCGAAAAACTGATTTGAGCACCTCCAGTTTGGAGCGTCGATTCTAGATTATGGAGAAGGCTAGGCGGCTACAAACAACAGTTATAGTAGCACAACGCCTCCTCTACAAATGTTCAACGTTTGGGCCCTCTAGGCCTAGTGGTTCAAGAGAAATGACCATTTCCGTAAACGCCCGAAAATCGAGCCCCCGGGCGTTTTCCCAATTTTCTAGCCCAGTAGTGGGTAAATCCAGGAGATACTTCGGTTTTAAACATTCCATGTATAGGACTTTCAAATGAGCCAATAAAAAGTGGGGGTCAGATTTGGCCGTCCGCCGCCCATCGTACCGCTCATAAATAAAATGGCTCGTAAGTTCTAATGCCCAAGCTGCCAGCGCCAGTGCTTACTACAGTAGTACTGGAAGCTCCCTTCCTCCAACTTTCTGTATGTGTCTTTGCGATTCGCCCGTAAATATCCTCCTGTTATCCGCCACATGACGCATAATTGAGAAGGCCCATTCGCCCAACCCGCTGTCAAACCCAATTTTTAGCTTCGGTTTTAAGCTTAGGCTTAGGTTTAGAGTTAGGCTAGGGGCAAGTTTTTTATGAAATCTCCGCCATGTGGTGGATAATAGGAGGATATATAAGGGAAAGTGTCTTTGTGCTGTGACTTCACATAATTAATCAGAGCACTTGTGGCCTGATTCGCGCGTCTTGAAATTGTTTGCGTGTAAATGTTGCACTGGTCCTTGTTGTCAGCAGGGCTGAAGGTAAAAACCGACCAAATAGGGCTTGTTTTAGTTACAGGCATGGTTAAATCTATAACATTCAAACAATACTACACTACACTACAATACTATACTCTACAGCTATTTTAGCATCAAATGTTTAGCAAAAACAAGTCATATTATTGTTAGACAGTACATTTTTGCAATTGCGCTGGCGATTCATCAATATTCGGTATAATTCGGTATTATTCTGTTCCGAAAATCCGCTTCGGTATTCGGTATTCGGTATTTTTGTATTCGGTTGCATCCCTACATGCGGCCAACGGAGATACGCAAGTAGGGTGACTTTGTAAGTCGATAGATAAGTATCTTTGAAACCGGCTGACCTACATTACAATCAGTATCATCAAGAATATATTCTTGGTATCATCTTTAAAATTACCACGATGTACGCTCAAATCGCTTTCATACTAACTACAGAAAAAGTATATTTTCCATCGCGCAAAATAGAATTATCTGGGAAAGTTGCGTAGATTAGGTTTCAGGCCCTTCTACAACTTTGCCGTCAGTGCCGAAGCGCTCGGACGAATTTATAAAACGTTATACGAGAAAAACTCTAAATTCATTGAATGTGTTCAGCCAGCTGGAGGGACTGGACAAAGTGATATACAGACGCGTGTGTCCGCTTTTGTATTCGGTATTTTTGTATTCATTTGCACCCCTAGACCAGACAACAGGGCTGTTGGGTCGGTTTTTTTCCTCGGTTTTTTTCGTTTTTTTCCGAAAAAAAACCGGTTTTTTTCCTAGGGGCTCGGAAAAAAACTAAAATGCGGAAAAAAACTCAAGTAAGTTTTTGAAGGAAATAGACGCAATAACTGGTTAAATTCGCTTCCAACGCTTTGAATTTACGTTAATAGAAGCCTTACAAGCATTTCCATGGCATAACTTAGCTGTTTTTCGCAAAAAATATCGGTACCATTTTCAGGCAACTTTTATTATTGTATTTTTGATGTTTTAAAACCAAATTACTACACTAAAACATGAAATTAGTGCATTTTATAATAAGACTCACGCTATTTCGTTGAATTCTGCAATAAAAAGCGATTGTTAAAAAATTTTTTCTGTCATCTCGGAAAATAACTTTTGGAAAAAAACCGGAAAAAAACCGGCTTGAGTTTTTTTCCGGAAAACAAACAGCCCTGCCAGACAATGGTGTTGAGGAGGGGGCTGAGAAACCTCAGACCGACTCTACCTCAATTTTTGCTAAATTATCTTAGTAATTATAATAATCTCCGTGATCGAAAAAATGAACTTTTGCTTTGTTGACGGTATGAAAGCGATTTGAGCACGGTATTCGAGTGCAGACACGCAGCATTCTATAAAGAAGTATATATGCTGACTGTAGGTCTAATGGTTTCAAAGCTTTGCAAAGAAACTCATATCACTTATTTGTCGATAGTTGCGTGTTACCAATCCAGTAGTTTTAGTCGTCCTTGTTGACGCCGTGAATAAAAATATGTATTCGACGCCCTTGCCCTGCGGCCTACCCTTCCTTTAAGTTTTTTGGCATTTTTCCCTGAACTAATAGCATGTATATACTCGTTCTATTCAGATCGCATCCTATATGTGGAGCCAAGATTAAAATCCTAGGTCTGGAGTATACGCAGATCGGCGGTCAGTCTGCACGCACTTAATGGATAAAACTTGCTTTTGTAGGTGAAGCTGCGCAAGGTTTTGTTAAGCCTAAGCAAGCACGAAACCAACCAAAGAAGATTTACGAGAAGATCCTAATATGTAACTTTCAATTATTGTATAGTACGTGCCCATGCTCAGCAGGTGGGTAGTGAACTGAACTGAACTTGTTTCGCTAGTGCCTAGCGTTTTTTGAACAGATGTAAAAAACCGGGCTACTGCATTTTTTTGCAACTTTCACTTTTCTGCGTTTTCTATTGCGGTCAACTTGCGCCCTGTAGCGATGGGATCCCCAACAGCGCGTGCGTCGTGTCATTAATCTTCTAGCAAGGAAGCTTTGAATTGCCGCCGTATTTGAGTAATGGGAGTGCGACGTGGTACTGTTTTCAGGACCTGTGTAATGTGGTATTATTGTGAGAATACAGATCACTATGAACAACTCTTCACAACACGCCATATATTACTGGAGGGACTGGATTGTCTCTCAGTGTCCACCTCCAGATGTCTGGGATGTAATCAGCAGCCTGGTGATGTTGTCTGTATCGGTGATAGGGTTGTTCGGCAACGGGCTGTCGATGTACATTTTCATTCAAAAAGCATTCAGAAAATCTCCTATAAATGTCTTACTTTTCTTGTTAAGCATTTCGGATTTTGGATTGCTCTTATTTTACTTACCTACCTGGCACCTCACTGTTTTACAAGTAAAGTGGCTGTTTGTCATTAGTCAACTGTACTTGTTTCCAATTTCTCAAGTTCTGCATGTTACATCGATCTATCTACTTGTCTTTCTGACAGTACAGAGATGGTGTGCAGTTTGCAAACCGATTTGGGCCGCCGTTAGTAACAACCGGTAAGCTTTTTCAGAGGTTTAACAGTTAGGCACTTAACGCCGTTTATGGTGCCGGTACCTAGGCTAGTGGCACCAACAGTCTTACTGAACAACGTCTGAACAATAAGAACGGACACGTGCAGTGCAAGTGCACAACTAGAGGTTGAAGTGGCAGACTTGGCCAACACTTTGAGAGTAATAATTCTGATCAATTTGTGCATGTTGTGTTAGATTTTGAGCGAAATTGATTTACGAAGACAACAGTTATACATGTACGACGTAGCAAGACCAAACCGATGATACATACGTGGACAGGTAGATGATAGTCTGCCGGACCTTTGCAGATCACTGGTGTTGGTTGTCTCGGCGCTTCTACTGATCGTGTCGGTTCTGCTCAATTCTGTGCGCTTTTATCAATATCGTTTCGGGTGGATGGAAGGGATGGACGTAACAGTTGAAAGTTTATATGGGGAGCACAACAGTTTCTACCAATCCCACTTGTACACTATAGGATACTCAGTAATAGCCAACGGAGTAACGGTTTACTTTATTCCCTTTGTTCTCCTGGTTACTTTCAATATTGTGATTGTTCGGCAACTATTCAAATTCCGTAAACTCAACCAACAAATGACTGGACGAAGAAGATCTGTGCTCAGAACAACTCAAATGCTGATTGCAGTCAGTGTCTGTAAGTACAGAACGAATACGCTCTTGGTGTTGCGGTTTGCTTCACTGAAATTTACAGAGCAGTTAGACTATTCCCAACTTTTCAGGCTTTCTCGTTTGCTACTCTGCATGCTTCACAACATATTCAGTAGCAGCAGTGAGAGGCTCTTCTAACAGACTGCTGCGCTTCTTTAACTCCTTCCCCGTAATGCTGAATGCAGCCACAACCTTCTTCTTTTATCTCCACTATTCAAGACGATATCGTCAGGCCGCCAAGAATGTCTTCCGTTCTAAGAAGTTGCATCTGCAACAGTCGGTCAATGCAGTTTCTGAACTAACAACAACACACGTACCCTACTGGGTGTCGCGGTCACCACTGGAATCTGATTATTTTTAGACTACCTTTTCTCTCAAATACCATTTTTGGATTGAACACAAGTATTGGATGGATGATTGGGTATTGGGGTATTGTTCGCACTCTACTGATATTTTACTATAGTATAGTAAAACCAAGAATACATAATAAAGGAGCAAGAATGCTCCACTCAACGGCCGGCCGGCCTACCATGCGCTGCGCCAATATTTCAGGACTGGTTGCGAAATTCCCAACCTGTCCTGAAACAAGACGGTTCTTCAAAATGAGTGTATAAAACTTTAGATAGTTTGTACTTCAGTGTATAAAACTCTCAGTTTTAGAGGCAGGGACAGATTTTTTTTGGAAATTTTTTACAAAATTAGACCGGCAGCAGAGGAAAACGTCAGTAAACTTTTATTTGAAGAAAGTGGTTGTGCAATTCTTTCAGATACAGTTTTCTCTTTCAAACAAGTCTTGCTGATAGTAAGCTCTTCAGATAATTCTTTCAGAGGCTCTCTTGCTTCTGTGTACTGTGCGTTGCATGGTGTAGGCTTTCCAGTAGAGTAAATTGCACTGTTCTGTACAAATTGGTTGTGACAGAAAACGCTTTGTGTACCTTGTTTAAAGCAGTTCTCTCTATCAAGCAATTATGGCACTCTAACACAAATCTGTCAAAAAACCAGTTTTACTTTTAAGAAATTCTCCTGACACTCTTACGCAAATCATTCAAATAACAAGCAGTTTTCTTTTTCAAGAAATCCTGACACTCTTTAGCAAAATCTTTTAAAAACAGTAATTTTCCCTTCTGACACTGTAGGCAAATCCTTCAAA
Source organism: Sabatieria punctata (assembly GCA_030248155.1). Lineage (NCBI taxonomy): Eukaryota > Metazoa > Nematoda > Chromadorea > Araeolaimida > Comesomatidae > Sabatieria > Sabatieria punctata. The sequence continues at coordinate 63,242 of JASANB010005470.1, forward strand.
AAAGCAGTTTTCTTGAATTTCTGATACTCTTTAGGCAAACTTTCAAAAACAGCAATTTTGCCTTCCATTTCAAAGAATTCTGGCACTCTTTAGGCAAATCTGTCAAAAATCAGCCTTGCTTTAGAAAGAATTTTCACACTCTTTAGGTAATTCTTTCAAAAACAGCAATTTCCCCTTCCATTCCAAAGAATTCTGACACCCTTTAGGCAAATCTATAAAAAAGCAGCTTTCCCTTCCAATCCGAACAATTCTGCCACTCTTTAGGCAATCTGTCCAAAATCAGCTCTCCCTTCGTCCAAACAATTCTGCGACACTTAGCAGCTTTCCTTCCAAAGAATTCTACATTCTTCAGGCAAATCTTAAAAAAACAGTAATTTCCCCTTCCAATGCAAAGAATTCTGACACCCTTTATGCAAGTCTTTCAAAGCAGCTTTCCCTTCGAGAGAATTCTGACATTCTTTTTTGGAAAATCTTTCAAAAGCAGCAATTTTTCTTCCAATACAAAAAATTCTGACACTCTAGGCAAATTTTTCAAAAAACCCAGCTTTCGCTTCCAAAGAATTCTGGCACTCTTTAGGCAAATCCTTCAAAAAGCAGCTTTCGCTTCCAAAGAATACTGGCACTCTTTAGGCAAATCTTTCAAAAAGCAGCTTTCTCTTCCAAATATGCCTCTTCAGAAATCTTTCAGAATGCAGCTTTCGCTTCCAAAGAATACTGGCACTCTTTAGGCAAATCTTTCAGAATGCAGCCTTCCCTTCCAAAGAATTCTACATTCTTCAGGCAAACCTTTCAAAAACAGTAATTTTCCCTTCCAATCCAAAGAATTCTAGCACTCTTTAGGCAAATCTTTGAAAAAGCAGCTTTCGCTTCCAAAGAATTCTGGCACTCTTTAAGTAAATCTTTGAAAAAGCAGCTTTCGCTTCCAATGAATTCTGACACTCTTTAGGGAAATCTTTCAAAAACAGGAATTTTCCCGTCCAATCCAAAGAATTCTGCCAGTTTTAGGCAAATCTTTCAAAAAGCAGCTTTCTCTTCCGAAAAATTATGGAACTCTTTAGGCAAATCTTTCAAAAAGCAGCTTTCTCTTCCAAAGAATTCTAGCACTCTTTATTTAGGCAAATCTTCCAAAAGCAGCTTTCGCTTCCAAAGAACTCTGGCACTCTTTAGGCATATCTTTCAAAAACAGAAATTTTCCCTTCCAATCCAAAGAATTCTAGCACTCTTTAGGCAAATCTTCCAAAAGCAGCTTTCTCTTCCAAATAATTCCGGCACTCTTCAGGCAAATCTTTCAGAATGCGGGGCTTTCGCTTCCAAAGAATTCTGGAGCTCTTTAGGCAAATCTTTCAAAAAACAGCTTTCTCTTCCAAATAATTATGGAACTCTTTAGGCAAATCTTTCAAAAAGCAGCTTTCTCTTCCAAACAATTATGGAACTCTTTAGGCAAATCTTTCAAAAAGCAGCTTTCTCTTCCAAAGAATTATGGAACTCTTTAGGCAAATCTTTTAAAAAGCAGCTTTCTCTTCCAATGAATTCTGGAATTCTTTAGGCAAATGTTTCAGAATGCAGCCTTCCCTTCCAAAGAATTCTACATTCTTCAGGCAAACCTTTCAAAAACAGTAATTTTCCCTTCCAATCCAAAGAATTCTGACACCCTTTATGCAAGTCTTTCAAAGCAGCTTTCCCTTCGAAAGAACTCTGACAATCTTTTTGGAAAATCTTTCAAAAGCAGCAATTTTTCTTCCAATCCAAAGAATTCTGGCACTCTTTAGGCAAATCTGTCAAAAAGCAGCTTTCTCTTCCAAAGAATTCTGGCACTCTTTAGGCAAATCTTTCAAAAAGCAGCTTTCTCTTTCCAAGAATTATGGAACTCTTTAGGTAAATCTTTCAAAAAGCAGCTTTCTCTTCCAAAGAATTATGGAACTCTTTAGGCAAATCTTTTAAAAAGCAGCTTTCTCTTCCAATGAATTCTGGCACTCTTTAGGCAAATCTTTGAAAAAGCAGCTTTCGCTTCCAAAGAATTCTGGCACTCTAAGCAAATCTTTGAAAAAGCAGCTTTCGCTTCCAAAGAATTCTGCACTCTTTAGGCAAATCTTTGAAAAAGCAGCTTTCCTTCCAAAGAATTCTGCACTCTTTAGGCAAATCTTTGAAAAAGCAGCTTTCGCTTCCAAAGAATTCTGGCACTCTAAGCAAATCTTTGAAAAAGCAGCTTTCGCTTCCAAAGAATTCTGACACTCTTTAGGGAAATCTTTCAAAAACAGGAATTTTCCCGTCCAATCCAAAGAATTCTGCCAGTTTTAGGCAAATCTTTCAAAATGCAACTTTCTCTTCCGAAGAATTTTGGAACTCTTTAGGGAAATCTTTCAAAAAGCAGCTTTCTCTTCCAAAGAATTCTAGCACTCTTTATTTAGGCAAATCTTCCAAAAGCAGCTTTCGCTTCCAAAGAACTCTGGCACTCTTTAGGCATATCTTTCAAAAACAGGAATTTTCCCTTCCAATCCAAAGAATTCTAGCACTCTTTAGGCAAATCTTCCAAAAAAGCTTTCTCTTCCAAATAATTCCGGCACTCTTCAGGCAAATCTTTCAGAATGCGGGGCTTTCGCTTCCAAAGAATTCTGGCGCTCTTTAGGCAAATCTTTCAAAAAGCAGCTTTCTCTTCCAAATATTTATGGAACTCTTTAGGCAAATCTTTCAAAAAGCAGCTTTCTCTTCCAAACAATTATGGAACTCTTTAGGCAAATCTTTCAAAAAGCAGCTTTCTCTTCCAAAGAATTATGGAACTCTTTAGGCAAATCTTTTAAAAAGCAGCTTTCTCTTCCAATGAATTCTGGAATTCTTTAGGCAAATCTTTCAAAAAGCAGCTTTCTCTTCCAAAGAATTCTAGCACTCTTTAGGGAAATCTTCCAAAAGCAGCTTTCGCTTCCAAAGAACTCTGGCACTCTTTGGGCAAATCTTTCAAAAACAGGAATTTTCCCCTCCAATCCAAAGAATTGTGGTACTCTTTAGGCAAATCTGCAGCTATCGGTTCCAAAGAATTCTGGCACTCTTTAGGTACATAAACCTTTCAAGAAAGAAGTTTTCTCTTTCAAGCAGTTCTAACACTCCTTAGGAAAACCTTTCAACAAAGCAGTTTTCTCATTCAAGCAATTCTGCTCTAAGGGCAAGCTCTTGAATTGAAAAGGAATTTGTTTCAAGCAAATTATTCTGAGTGTAAACACTTTAGGTACATAGGTCTTAACAAAAAGCAGTTTTCCCTTTGAAGTAATTCTTTCTGACAGTAAACTCTTTAGGTAGCTCTTTCAATAAGTAGTTTTCTCTTTGAAGTAATTCTTTCTGACAGTAAACTCTTTAGGTATCTCTTTCAATAGGTAGTTCTCTCTTTGAAGTAATTCTTTCTGACAGTAAACTCTTTAGGTAGCACTTTCAATACTAGTTTTCTCTTTGAAGTAATTCTTTCTGACAGTATGTAAACTCTTTAGGTAGCTCTTTCAATAGGTAGTTCTCTCTTTGAAGTAATTCTTTCTGACAGTAAACTCTTTAGGTAGCACTTTCAATACTAGTTTTCTCTTTGAAGTAATTCTTTCTGACAGTATGTAAACTCTTTAGGTAGCTCTTTCAATAGGTAGTTCTCTCTTTGAAGTAATTCTTTCTGACAGTAAACTCTTTAGGTAGCACTTTCAATACTAGTTTTCTCTTTGAAGTAATTCTTTCTGACAGTATGTAAACTCTTTAGGTAGCTCTTTCAATAGGTAGTTCTCTCTTTGAAGTAATTCTTTCTGACAGTAAACTCTTTAGGTAGCACTTTCAATACTAGTTTTCTCTTTGAAGTAATTCTTTCTGACAGTATGTAAACTCTTTAGGTAGCTCTTTCAATAGGTAGTTCTCTCTTTGAAGTAATTCTTTCTGACAGTAAACTCTTTAGGTAGCTCTTTCAGGAAGTAGTTTTCTCTTTGAAGTAATTCTTTCTATTTGATAAGCCCTTTATGCAGCGTTCTTTCAGAAAGCAGTTTTCTCTGGCAGACAGTTATTTCTGGGAACACGTAATTGAAAGAAAGCAGGAGTAGCAAAAGCTGAGCGCAGTTCGAAACCCAACGCTATGCACCGGTGCAAGGCAAATGTGGCGAGACGCTTGTTTACTCCAGTCGCCTGTTTCCTTCCAGGTGCGGCGTCTCAAGATAAGCAGCTTACAACGAGCCAGCCCAGCCGCGCCCAGCCCACACGGTTTAAGATATGTCTACATGGCCCATACAATTAAGCCAGACATGGGCTAGCATTTCGACTGAGGGGACGTAGAATTTTCAATTCCTTAGGGGGGCTGAGGGGGTAGGAGCGCCTGAGGGGGTGGTAAGCCTAAAAGTCCGATTTTTGGCTAAAATCAAGGTTTTTGGCATATTTTTCATTAAAATAAGCTAGTCTGAGCTCACTTACACCTAATCCAGTCATATTTTTATAATAATTTTCTATACAAAATTCTTCCAAAAAATTCCTGAGGGGGATAGCGGCCGGCTGAGGGGGGTTGTCAGAGCCTGAGGGGTTCAACCCCCCTAGAGCCCCCTTACCCATGTCCGACTTAAGCCCCAACAAAACTAATCATAAGCCTTGGCTGCCAGTAAAAACATTTAGAACGCATTCTGAGCATAAAATAGACAGGTCACAATTTTTATTCGTTTGTCTTATTTTTGCCCAATTTATTTCTACCTAATTCGCTACTGGGGGCAGGGGTGTACACGCTAAACATACAACCCTAGGATATACTACTGTTCAAGCCATGGTTTCAAAACGAAGTTTACCTTTCTAGCAATTTTTTCTCACAGTAAACAGTTCAGGCAGTTTTTTAATTTTTTTAATACAGTCATGTCTCGTTAATCCGGACCTCGTTAATCCGGATTTTCGCCTTCCGGACACGAATAGGCCAGGTCCCAATTTTACCCCATGTTGTATGACTCGTTATCCGGATCCGGATTCGTTAATCCGGACAGAAGATTTGGGGTCCCAACTTCGAAATTTGTATGGTAAAGTGATTCGTTAATCTGGATTTGGTTAATTTGGACAAAATCCATGCGCAATTTTTCAATTCAGGACTGAATTTTCAATTGAATAGTGCTTTTCGTTGAGTCAGAATGTGATTATTTTTGCCTTTTTAGGAGCTATAATCAGCTGAAATAAGTTTTTGGGTTTTAATTAGGAGGTACAGCTGCAGAATCCGATATGCAACTAACAAAAAGTTGTCATTTAGGCCTTTGACCCGAAAAACAGTGTTTTAGCTTTGATTCGTTAATCCGGAAATTCGCTAATTAGGACAAAATTGGCTGGTCCCAACTTGTCCGGATTAACGAGACATGACTGTATATAGTTTTCTCCTTCAAGCAATTCTTGGTGACAGCATAGCAAAGGGCACTTAAATTGAGGAATTTCTACAGAAAGGAAAGTCACATTTACTAGCCATCTTTTTGAAATTTAGCCCTTGAGGTACACGGGTGCCCAGTCAGTAGTACTGTATCTATGTTATGCCAAATGGGGATCCGCTTTACAAGTTTCATTCGAGGCTATACTCTTGGTATTACTAAAAGATCACAGTTTAGGTGGACCGCCCTAGCTCTTAGTTTTCGGCACACAGCACCTACAGCAGGAGTTGTAAGTTTCACACCAAACTTGTGCAGGTACAATGTAGGTACCCAAAGGCATTGATAATAAATCATGAGTGATGGCGAAAAACTGTCCTTTCCTGTGTTGGACTGCAGTAGGATATCAATAGAAAGCTTGAAATGTACTAAATAAATGGACCAAAATATTACCATATCCTTATTCCTCGCTATTTCCGTTTAAAAACCCCAACAACACTGCATTACGTAGTACATGCGTATCTATATTACTGACACTCTTTTAAGCAATTATTTCTGATAGTGAAAGTTTCAGACCATTCTTTCAAAACGCTTTTTTGTCTTTCAAGCAATTGTTTCCGACAGTAACTCTTTAAGTAGTTCTTTAAAAATCAGTTTTGTCTTTCAAACAATTCTGTCAGACTGTAAACTCTTCAAGTATTCCTTTAAAAGCAGTTTTCTGTTTTGCTATTCTTTCAAAAAACAGCTTTCAGTTGCAATTCAAAGTAAGCTGTTGTGAGTTTTCGAGCCACCGAACCAGCAGGACTTGGAATTTTCGGGCCAAACTTTCGCAATAGGTACCTAGTTATCTGGTTAATAAATCCTGAAAATCTGAGCCGAATTCATAGAGAAATGACTGAGAACGAACTGTTTGAGTAAACTCTCCTTCCTGCTGGAGTGTCTAAAGGCTAGCAGCTTTACAACGAGCGAGCCGAACGGCGTCGAGAGCACACGCTTTAAGATGCAATTGCATCCTACACGCTTAACGAAAAGCTAATCTTATACCGGCAGCCTTGGCTGCCGGTAAAAACGCAAGCAGCTTATGACAGGCCAAATGTTTAGAGAAAGCGCGGCAAAAATTTGGGTTGGAGAATTAATAAAAAAGGGGGTGGAGTGGGGGGGGGGGGGGGTTTTTTTTTTTTTTGTGAAGGGGGGGGGGGGGGGGGATGAGTGCCGGTAATTTACAGCCTAACTGACTGTAATGTAATCCGATGATTGGGATCACACACCTTCAGAATAAACGCTAAACCGAAGTCACTTCCCTTCACTTCAACGTAACTGAGCGGCAGGGTGGTTATCTTATCATTACGGTTGGCGTGATTGGTCGCTCTGTTGTGTTAGGCCTGACGTTCAGAGGTTCTGTTGTCTAGCAGGAGTTCACAGTTACGGGCCCAGCTCTCTAGCATACCTACTGGTTAACTTTACAATCAGTCAGGATGTAGATTACGGCGTATTCCCAGTTCCGTCTTTTCATCAAATAAAGTGGCTTAGAATAGAATGATACACAGTACGTACAGACAGATACACAATTGCACAAAAAATGTCCTCTCCACTTTTTCGGGTTCACTCAAAGGCTTCGTTCTGGGTTTATCTATTTGGCTCAAATTTTCAGCAAAAATAAAAGATAGTAACTGGCTACATATTGGTCAAACTTGGTGCAAAAATTCACGCTCATGCTGATTTTATGAACCGAAAACTCAGAATCAGGTTGGTCAGGAGGGTGAATTCAATTTTTTCGGTAATTCAAAGAGTACGGCTTCGAAACTTGCAGGAATTTTTTGGTGTTGCTATTGGACATCACATACTGAGGGGACAGAGTCCAGTAGCTCAAAGGGAACTAAAATTGGGAAATTTCAAATCACGGACAGGCCGCGGCTGGCCGCTCGGTGCTTTACTGCTTTACGGGCGGCATAACTTACCAATATCCCTACCTAGTACAATCTAACCACGGACGGTCTTTAAACCTCTGTTTTTGCGGTTACGGTTAAAATAAACAAGAAAAGAAGAGAAAGATCAGGAGGACACGCACGCGTGCAAACTCTGCCTCTGTTGCCTGCACCAACTGAGAACTGCGGTAGGACGCACACAGACACACGACAGACGACATAGACTTCACCTGGCCGGTAGCCTACTACACCAAGAATGCGCCGCTTATTAAATATTTCTAATTATTAATTAGCTCACAAATCCGAAAATTTTTGGCCGGCGCATGATTTCTCTGAAATCATGTTGGCCTGTCATAAGCTGCTTGCGTTTTTTCAGGACAGGTTGGGAATTTCACAACCAGTCCTGAAATTTCAGGAGGGGTTGCGAACGTTCGCAACCAGTCCTGAAATATTGGCGCAGCGCATGGTAGGCCGGCCGGCCGTTGAGTGGAGCATTCTTGCTCCTTTATTATGTATTCTTGGTAAAACTAAGTAAAATTATGAGCCAATAGTAAAGTAAAAATTAAATTAAATTACCAAACGGGATCAATAGTAAAATAGAAAATTTACTACTATTTTACTAGTTTTTGGTGAATTTCAGCCAAAATCTTGATCAATTTTGCACTAAACGATGTGTGGGTGCAACTTCGTGAGTCAAAATTTACACAGTTTGCCTCTAAACTTCTGGAAAACCTCGTATCACGATCAAATTCAGCAACTATTTGGCACCAACAGCGGTCAGTTATAAGATCTTGGCATCATTGATCCAAAATTGCACCTTATGTCTAGTAAAATAATAGTAAAATAGTAGTAAAAAGAGTAAAATTACTAGTAGAACAAAATTAGTAAAATCGGAGCCGCTTGGTAGTAAAACAAATTAAAATTAAATTGATGAACTGAATTATTAAATTTAGTAAATAAATAGTAAAATAAAAATCCACTAGTAAAATAACAGTATCGCACTCTACCAATGTGCACTTATGCTTTATGTGTCTCATGTTAGGGACCGGCAACGGCGGCCATTTTTGCGCCGTACCGCGTGCCTAATTTTCTTCGCGCGTTTTCACCACATTGGTGTCGCGGCGGTCAAAATCATCTTTTTTTAAAAAATGCGGCTAGAAAAGCGCGTTCTTTTTTATGGTTATTTGTTTTGATTATTTTAACATAACTATTCACCCAAATCGCCTTGGTATACGCTAAGCTGCGGTTGTTTTTGGCTAAAATAAGCGGAAAAACAGCGTCAGTGTAAAAAAAAGTTTATGATCTCAAAAGGTGCGCCCGACGGTAATAAAGAGGCATTGATCATCTTTCGTTTGAGCCATTTTTTTCGGCATCGATGCAGCCAAAGATCCCGGAAATCAGATTGAAATTTTACATGGTTAAGCATAGGCGGAATTGGTATTTTTTCAGAAAACGAAAGTTTGCTCTTAAACAAAGAACAAATAAAAAAGGTGCGCCCGCTTAAATTTTAGTTTGGGTGTTGCTCTTACTCAAATGACTGAGCATTGGTCTCCTAGGTCCGCTAAAGATCCCGGAAATTGGGTTAAAGTTGATGAGGTCGTTAAAATTAGGGGGTATCGAATACGAATGTATTGGGGATCCTGAGCAGCCCAAAGCCAATGGTTTTAATTTTGCTTCTTTACATTCCTTCAGTAGTTTTGCGTCTCTGCTAATCAATATAAGGTGAATCTTGCTCAGGCTTAACGTGTGTAGTCAATAAATATGGTACAAAAGCGGAAAAAACCTGTAATCGCTTATTCGAGTTAACTTCATATAATTCGTTTTCATTCATATGTCAGTGGAATTTCTTCAAATTTTCAGCATTTATTCATAAGTATGATAGATATGTTTTGCCCAAATTTGAGTTGCATGTTCCAACGCAAACAGGCACAGAAGGTAGTCCAGTAACGAACGAAAGTCGGAATTTCTCACCAAAGTACAAACCCCCCTCACCCCCGGCCCATGTATGTTTGGAGGGAAGGCGGAAGGGAAGGGTTGGGGTGTCTGAGCCCAAATTCGGAGTGTGGAGTGCTAAAAACGCTCAAAAACAGCAATTTTGTGCTACAAATCGTATAAAAAGGCTGATTATGCCTCGGGTACCACTTGCAGCTAAAAAGCGCTGTTTTACAAACAATTTTAGTGTCTGAAACTGTAAAAAAAAATTGAGCCAGAAACATCGGAGAGGGAGAGTGGAAAAGATCGTTTTGGTGGGGTACTCCCCTATCTGGGGGGGGGGGGTTGTCCCAAGTCAGTGGGAGCGTGGGAGGGGAGCAGAACCCCAGCCCCGCTGTGACATGTACAAATGTACCTGGAAAACACAGGAATACCAGTTCACACTCTACTATTCAGTTCTAGTTGTTCGAGCTACCAAGGTGTTTGGGCTTAGGTGTAGCTGGGGGGGAACAGGGAAGGTCACAAATGGACTATATATTAATTAATTAACTTTCTTATCACTATACGACTCCGGAACGTGCCCTATACTGATGCGTACGCCTTGGGGTATTTTTATATTTGGAAGACAGGCCCTTAGGAGCGTGCCCTGTACAGGCTTAGGCTAAGGCTTAGGGAGCGTGCCCTATACCGATGCGTCCCCTAGGGGTACTTTTATGTTATTAAAACAGGCCTTCCGGAGCGGGCCCTATACTGATGCGTCCCCTAGGGGTATTTTTATATTTGGAAAACAGGCCCTCCAGCATACATGGGCCGGGGGTAAGGGGGGTTTACCCCCTCGCCGGCCAATACCCGCCTCGGCCGTCCATACATACATACTCCATACCCCCCTCGCCGGCCCCCCGAGGTCTCCAGACCCCCCTACCCCCCTCCGGATTTTTCTGGCCCATGGATGCCCAGAGCGTGCGTATACTGATGTGTCCCCTAGGGGTATTTTTATATTTGGAAAACAGGCCCTCCAGAGCGTGCCTATACTTTTGCGTCTCTAGTGGTACTTTTATATTTGGCAAAACAGGCCCCCCGGGGCGTTCCCTATGCTGATGTAGTGATCACTAGACTCGACAGGCGAAGGGCTTTCAAATGATATATAACATGACCGTTTTGGACGATTTTGAAATTTTGGAATATTGCCAAAAAATAATCGATTATCTATATTTATCGATAAAACTTGTTAATTTATAATTAACAATGGTCATTAAAAACATTAATTTCTGTTTGCGATCGGTTCCTGATTTCCGCCCCCCCCCGCAGCTGCACCTGGTTCGGTGTTTGTTCGGTATATAAAGGTGGTAGACGCAGTCCTACAGTCTTGGTATATAAAAAATGTAAAAGAAAATCGCATTGCGATTAGAATGACACCGGTCCCATCAAAATCGGCGCAGGGGTTTACGAGTGACAGTCTGATAAAGTACATCCGTCATATCGGTATGCACGTTGCGGTCAACTTTCTAGGAAGAAAAGGTGGCACGCTGGGTGACGCAGTTAAACGGTCATAACTCGCTTAATATCCGGCCAATTCCGTTCCGGTTTGTTTTGTTAGACTGTATAAAGTGTGCTCTTTTCAATTCTGAAGCCCAATTTCGCCTAGGGGCATTTTGAATTTTCGCGTGCCGGTCCCTACTCATGTTGTAAAAGACAACTAAAATGTATCTTTTGTAATCGGTGGTTGGTTTGTTTGTACCATTGTACATAAGAATAAGTACGGAAAAGTTCGTGTTGCGTGCTAGTATGGTTGCTGAATTTTTGGTCTCAGATGATTGGCTAGCAGTGGTTTGAGCGTGTAGGTAGACTACACAGACTAGTATCTACAGTACGTAACGTACAACATGAATGGACTGAGCGCATTGTCGGTTTTGTTGATGTTTGTTTTCAAGACTGCTTATGCAGGAACCTTTGGAAAACTAACTGATACAGAGAGGTCACAACTTTTGTTGAACTGTGGTCTGAAAAATGCTTCGAAACAGGTTTCCTCTTGTAAAAGAGTAGTATATAAAATGTTAAGGTGATTTTCGATCTAGGACCCATGGCTTGTCGGAATTACAGTAAAATTAGACAAGACAAAGAACAAAGATGGTAACATCCTGTTCCTGTGTGCCATTTCAGAGCAAAGTTTGTGTTCTTCAGGTGACCTTTGGCTGTCCAACTGCACTGGGGTGATAATTTCAAGTCGTCACATAGCTGCGGCCGCCCACTGTTTCTACAATTTTGAGCAAACTGACAAAAACATTAGGTGGCTAGATATATACTGACTGAAACCTACACTACAATGTCTACAATGTAGGCTAACAACCAGAACAAAACTCGTACCTCTAGTGACACTTTTGCCGGATCAGGAAAACAGACAAGTTAAAGCTAAGCCGGGAGTTGTTCATGAGAAGTTTTTGAGGAGCAAATCGACCAACGTTGAACAAGTGCAGTTGACCTATAGAAATTGGGCCATTCTACAGCTGAAACAAGATCTCCAGAACAGCACAGAGACAACAGAACTGTGGAACTCAAAGCGAATTGTCCCTATTTGTTTGGCTTCCGAGAAAAACACAGACCGCCCAATTGAGGTGGAAGTGGCTGGCATAAAAGGTGAAACAGCTAATTTAGGTTAAATCAAATATTCAAACAGAAATATTCTCAGATACCTGCAACAAATCCAATCACGACGACTGCTGGGTGAAGCAAAAGGAGAAGATTGTAGAGTGTTCTGCAAAGAATAAGATTATCAAGCAGAACGCAATCTGCACAAAGGATTTTGTAAGTCAAGTAAGCACTTAGCATACAACGTCCATTATTTTAGAAAAACTTAGTAAGCGGCTCGATTTTTCAATGGATCATTCCTAAGTCTAACAGGACAGCATTGGCAGCATTTGAGGGTCTGCATACTGACAGCACAGTGTATGGCAGTCGAGTTATAAAGAGACCGTTCCATGAATGGATCGCTTACTGGACAAATATACCCTTTTATCTCCAGAAACAGCCTAGCAGCAATCCAGTAATAATGAAAATGTCTTCATGTCCGCCGGGAAGCAGCTCCCTGAAATCTACCGATGAGTGTTCGTTTCTCAAGGTGGCTCTATACATAAGAAGCTATCTAACAGACAACGCAGATGGAGACAAATCACAAATCCTGCCTGTGTTGGATACAGGAAGTTCAATTTCCTGGGCGTTTGGAAGCGTCTGGAAGCCCAAATTCGGCTCTATTTCCAAGCGTTCTTTTCTGACAGGCTACAGTGGCGGCAACACATTGGAGTTTATGTCAGTAAAGATAAGAAATGGTAGCAGGTTTCGAGAAGAAAATTGATTCTTTTAGTGTCTACAATGTCACTGTCCATTTGGGATTGGAGGAAACCAAGCCGGAAAACAGAATCGATGTAAGAGATCTCGCTTTTGGACGGGTCACTCGCTACGACCACAGCCATACTCATACTGCCTCTATGAGCGAGTACCACGCGCTTCTCGGTTTGAGCTTTGTTGACACTCCATACAAAAGTGCCGATGGTACTGGTCAGTTGCCGCGGCCATTCAAGTTGCTCGATGCACTGCCGCAAAATCTGGAAAAGGTAAAAGCCGTACCTTTGACACAGTTTCCCTTTTCTGGTGTTTGGTTTTGCTGTCAGAAACAGCGCGAAATGTTGCTAGAGGATCGTACTGCATGCTGTGGTTTCTGTCGGTGAGAGGTAACTGATTACATATTTTACGCAGCAGACAACTTGCTGCGCCGTTACAGAGCGTATTCGAAAACGCAGCTAATGACATAACAGGTTTCGGCTGGATGTTTCACTACGTAGAACTTACTCTTGAACAAAGCGTGCAAGCTCAGTGGCTGCGTATTCGCTCGCGGCATAAGCGTGCATGATAGTGTCTCAAGGAAAATGTAAACAGCGCACAGATAATAGAAACTGTCCAGTACGCAGTACGGTTGAAGGAAATGGTACCTAGTAGCTGAAGATAGTTGTATCGCTGTTTTAACAGGTGTTCAGTTTCTGGATGGAGGAAGGATCGTTCAACGAGCACAGAGAAGGAATCTTTGCTATGGGTCAGACTCTACCAAATTGTTATATGCCTCACACTTACACAAAAGTGTCTGTGCAGTCAATAAAGAAAGAGCTGGGTTGGACAGTTAATGGCGTAGTGAAGGTGGGCATATTATTTTACTATAGTCTACCTTTCTGTGCGTGATTTCAGCTGCAAGTCAGTCTGCCAAACCGTACAGTGGTCACTTTGCTGAACAGAAAAATCGACCAACATTATGACACAGGAGCGGCACTAATATTTTTACCGTGGCAAGTAGCAGATCAACTAGAAGCAGTAATGAGAAGTGGCTCATCGGTGGACGCCGATTTTCGGCTCGATAAATGGGGTCAACGGCTGCACAACATGGATCATTTACCTCTGGTCACTTTCATACACAACCGAGAAGAGTTCAAACTGGCGCCGCTGGAGTATTTGTTTCAGGAGAAGTTGGGCGATTTTAGATGGTTCGGAATTGGAAGAGCACACCGACCGAAACAAAACCACGTTACAGTAGGAGGGGCATTCTTTCAAAAGTTCTACACCGAGTTTCATTTCGACCCTAAACCAGAACGCTACATCGCTTTTGCAAGGAAAAAGGAAAACTGTGTTCCTTAGTAATCTTGGAATGGTTTTGATTCTGTTGCTGATTTTTAGAGAATAAATGGCTGTCAGAAATTTGGTGAAGAACTTGAGACACTTTCATAAACTATTTTCTGCTCAACAGACAGTTTTGCGCGCTTCTTCCAAAATTTTCCGCCGGTTGATCTTTATCCTGTATTGTTATAGTCGTTTCGCACTAAAACAACATCATTTACGCATTCCTGCCATTGAAAATTCAACATAAAATAAGCCGGCGACAAAAATAGCCGATTTTTCGAATAGTATTTCGCTGAAGTTTAGTGAACCGTGAGTGGGGGCTGGAAGAAGTGGTGCACGATCTGGGAGGCAAGGATGAATGAATGGTAGGCCTGGAGACTTGAAGCAGAGTGCCAGTACTTGGGCGGTTTGAATTTGGCGCAAGTTTTGAGCGTTGCAGATCGTTTGGGTTACGGTACAGTGCGGCTCGCACGCGCGGGGTCGGTGCCCAACAAAAATGCAACTGAAATTTCCCCCGAGTATTTTGCGACTAAAACTACGGTGCGTTGCAAATGTAGCGATTGGAATGTGTTAGCAGTCTAAATTATCGTTAAACGTTCGAAACAGTGTACAATCTGAAACAGTGTAAATTGTGTTGTGTGTTTGATTGAAAGGTTTTTATCATGTCTCATTTTGGATAGTGAGGTGCAGGCAGATTAACTTTCAACAACAGAATCAAGAATATGTACCGTACACATCAATTGAGTCAAACGGGCTAAGTTGTCAAAAGAGAAATATAAGTTGTTCGGTTGTGTACTGCATTTGGTTTTTATGCCCCAATACCCAATACTAATTAGGACCTATAAAAATCGATAAAAATACTTGTTGAACTGAAAAACTGACCTGAAATAATCGAAAAGATTCACCGATGGTTACCGGAGTTTTCCACTTAGTATCCCAGGGGATATAACACGGAAAATCACGTTTCTCAGTGAAAACATTGCCGCCAGTTAATATCCCTGGGATATTAACTGGACAAAGCCATGGGATATTAACTGGAAACGGCATGGGATATTAACCGGAACAATGTTTTATCATAGATACAGTATGCGTGTGTAAAGAAAATTATTACAAATTTGACATAAACATTGCCGCCAAGTAATATCCCATGGGATATAAAGCGGAACAAGGGTCCTTGTAATATCCCAGTGGGATATAAGTGGGGTGGGTGGGATACTAAGTGGAAATCTCCGGTAGGCATAGAAAGCAATTTTTGCGTTAATAAACTAAAGGTCAAGAATGTCTAATGCTGTCCACTTTTCTAAGTAGTACACGCCCTGTACACTAGTAATTAGTGCAATTTCTCTGTTCTTATCGAAGATGAACGCTTGTGGTTCAATTGAAATTTGTCATTTTTAGTGATATAGAATGTACAATGCAATACATTAGTGCTGTACCCACCCAGGGGGTGCGGGCGGGTCTGGTACACCCCTTTCCGGTGGAGTACGAAGAAAATCCGCCGAAAATAAGAAACTTTGTAATACAGTAGATCATGTATGGACTAAAACTGTTAATTTCTGCTTATTTTACCCTCCAGAACGGCTTCTAAATGCTTGCTTAAAGGGTAATTTTTCAAAATTTCAATTTCCCAACGAGGCCTCTTCAAAATTTTAATCCCTGTGAAAGAAATCCTGTGTACACCACTGGAATGCACTTGTTCACTGAAATGCAATTTTTGGCTCAGCTACGCAAGTATTGGGTATTTTGTATTGGGTATTGGGGGTCTCAGATATTGCGATTGGGTATTGGGTATTAAGGTTGGGTTTTCAGGTATTGTTCGCACTCTAGTTGACACAATCCATAGATCTAACAAGGGTGTGCCCCCACCCGACGGACGAACCCCGGATCAGAATCTCCGAGACATCTTTACTTGCCCCCAAGTTTATCAATGGTAGCTCGCTTTATGGCTGACCACACTAGTAGGAAACGGCAGCAAAAGGAGCCCACACCACTCCTGCGTACTGTACGGAAGCGCAAGTATATCCTGTACGCAAGCAAGTCGAGATCAAGGAAAGCCAGCGACCGAAAAAGTCAAGCAGCGCGGACCGTACGACACAGCACGGCACAAGTCATATAAGGAAAGTGACTCTGTGTTCTTCAAATGGGGCAGAGCCTAACAATTGCAATCACCGTGCTTTAAAACTAACCGGCGACCGCTTTTTTTCTGTGTTGGGCAGTGGGCACTGAGGACGCGCCCGGCTCGCACTGGGGACGGGGGATCTGTATTGCCGCGAGATCAATAAATGCGGTAGTGAGTTTGAACTACGGTCGGGCCAGGATTACGTTTACTGAAGTGTTCGAGGATACTCTAAACGACAAATAACACAATTATCAAGCGATTTCTTGTTAATTTAGCTCAAAGTCAAACAACCACCAATTTGACATGAAAAGTGGTGGGTCGGCGGATTGTCATTGCGAGAGACATCCGAGCAGGGTTTTCTGACGCCGATTTCAACCATCACACTTACAATTGGCTACGATCACTATAGAAATCGATATCGATTTTTCATTCAGGTAATGCTAACATACTAACAATCACGTCAAAAACAAAGAAAACAACGACAAAGCTGCGAAGTTAGCCGAAGATTTAGTATTAGTTTTAAAGATCTAACAACAAACTATAGTTTTGTCGGTGCTAAAAACGAAAAATAACACGATTATAACAAGCAATTTTTGTTAATTTCGGCTAAAGTCAGACAACCACCATTTTTGACACGCAAAGTGATGTGTTGGCTTGGCGAGTTGTCATTGAATGACAATAGGGTTTTCTGTCACGCTGATTTCAACCGTGACACTTTACTATTGTCTATGATCACTGAAGAAATCGATATCGATTATCGACTTTTTCTGCAACTATCCAGCAATCAGGTTAATAAACAAAGAAAACAACGACAAAGCTGTTAATCGTGGTTGAGATACTGCAAACAATAAACTTCAGTAGCTTATTAGCAAAGTACGAATGTACTAACTGAAACTGTACAGTACATACGAATGTGAGAAAAACCCTAATCCGACTCTTCAAAACCGGAAGGGGCCAATTCAGAATCGCTGCCATCATCTCTAGACTGGGCTTGGTCAAATGTTTGCTTATGGTGTCTTTAGGCGGCGGCTTTGTGCCTGCGGCTTCAGCGATCTTCTTTGTTAAGTCACTCTGATTTCCATACTTGAGCCGATCCAAGCAAAAAATTTGCATAGAACATAACTAAAACGAAGGTTCAGAGTCACTGAAGTAAACGTTTATTCGAAATTAAAATAATGTGTAGAGCTACTAGAAGCAGTGAACAGCATTCTGAGGGACTTAGCAGTGTTGTACTAAATAGTGTATTTTTCCAACAACTGAACCGAAAATATACATTGTTCCGTACTTTGGAAACCCGCAACCGCCGAGTTTACAAAAGCTTCGATTTTAGCAATACAGGGGTAGGGAGATCACTACTTGCGCCGATTAGTGTTTTGAGTGTGTACATTTTTGGCCATTTTTTTTAAGAGGGCCACCGTCCTTGGGCTTGGACGACTATTGTCATGTTTATGCTTAATCGATAGCTAATCGTCATATCTACCCAAATCCCCGTGGGGAGACATATCTGTCGGCGGACTCGAATGCTACGATTGTTTTAGTTAGGGAGGTCGAAATCGCGCATTTTCATTCTTTTTATTTTTTTTAATTTGTTGTTCAAGGATCTCTGAAAGTAAATGCGCCGAAATATGCATCTAAGGTAGGCCTACTAACAAAGTAAAATTGATAGCTATCTTTCAAAAGATGACTGAGAAAACTTCTTTTTTCTATTTTTTTCATAGTGATGATTTTCGTTCAAAAGGGGCCACCGTCCTTGGGCTTGGACGAATATTGTTATGTTTATGCTTAATCGATAGCTAATCGTCATACCTACCCAAATCCCCGTGGGGAGACATATCTGTCGGCGGACTCGAATGCTACGATTGTTTTAGTAAGTGGGGGTTGCGGGGGAAATCGGCCGATAATCGATGAAGTAAGGCGATATGATGAGCGCGTAATCTGAGATAGCATGCAGTAATTGGTTGTGGATGTAATATAATGTACCAATAATGTACAAGTCAATAGTAGTTGTTTGATACCGGATGTGGTCATATTTGTTAAAGATTTACAATTTGGGTGCGCACGTTTTACAGTGCATTACGGTATTTCACACTAATTGACGCAACTCCGACTGTGGCCGTTTATCGGATTTGACCACACGCCGAAACGCATAATCTGGGGTAGAACTTGATATAGCATGCAGTAATTAGATTTTGATGTGTAAAATAATAATCAGGAGATCGTCAGCAGTCGTTTGATACCACATTTAGTCGTCTGTGTTCAAAATTTGAAATTCGAGTGATCTCCCCAACAGGGGGCCTTGCCCGCCTGTCCACTCGCACTGCTTGCGCCTTGCTTGCACCGCTCGTCCAGATTAGGGTTTGCCCTTCGATAAGTCGTACTTCGCTAAGAAGCACCATTCTATTTTGTACTTATTATCTAGTATTGGTGTGGTTTCTATTTCGTACATTGGCAAAAGTTAACAATCCAGGTCGCTCAGTGGCCGGCCAAATCGTTAGCTAGCTAGTCTGACCGATGTGCCTTATTATATACTGATGATGCGTGCGACCCATAGAGGTGTATCTTGGGTTACGGTATTTTCAAAAATCGGTCCATTTCGCTTGTTTCTCAACGGATTTTAACCGGGTTATCATTGCAAGTGGGGTTTTTGGACATGCTGAATAGATTGCACACCCTTTCCGAACGATTACTGTAATTACCGTAGCCCCGGTTACGGTATTTGCTAAAATTCGGCTATTATGCTCATTTCTTTACGGATTTTAACCGGATTTTCGTTCAAAGAGGGGCTGAATCGATTTCACACCCTAACGGAACGATTACTGTAACTACCGTACTCCAGATTACGGTATTTTTAAAATCGGGCTGTTCTGCTCCTTTCATAACGGATTTTAACCGGATTTTCGTTGGAAGAGGGGAAATACAGGTGGTATGTAAAAACAAACAGATGAGCTAGACGTTTACCACCTCTGACTGTGCGACAGCTGCATCTAGCTGCATGGATGGTCGGCCGCCTGATTTCCCGCTTGAAGAAGTTTTATATTGTTCCCGGCTAATAACAACAAACAGTTGGCGTTGGTTTGTGGCTGAACTGTCAGACTGATGGATCTAGCCCCGCCCACTTCCGTCACAGAGGCCTGTCGGATATCGATTGACGCCCCTACTGCGTTGGCTCTGCACGTTGTTGTGTGCTGTAACCGTAACGCTGTATTTCCTCTGGGTTCTGGCCGGCCAGCGTTGTGTTGTTCGGTAGCCTTTTTTTAATAGTATTTTAATAGCATTTAATAGTTTGCTCTTGTTTGACAGTGAAGGAGGTGCGTACAGTACTACATAGGTAGTATTTAAATCAGAATTTTACCTCAGAAAGTGATAAAAATTAAGATTTCTGGCTGCCCTCTGAATCTCGAATCTTGGAAACAGTGGAACCTTTCTCACTAATACGGTCAGGCACTTATCGCCGTTTATGGTGCCGACACCATATAAGGTGCCGGTACCATATATGCATATACCATATGGTACCGGCACCTTACATGGTGTCGGTACCATAAACGGCGTTAAGTGCCTGACTATATTATATTAATATTAAATTCATTATTAATAATCATTATTAATATTAATATAAATTTCACTGTTATGTTAAAATTACAGTATTTTCTTCCAACGAAAATCCGGTTAAAATCCGTTAAGGAACGAGCAGAACAGTAGGGCCCGACCGGATATCCGGATCCGGCCGGATATGGCCATATCCGGATCCGGATATTACCTGTCGGATATGCCGGATATCAGTCACAGATGAGAAAACGTGATTTTTTACGTATTTTGAACATAAATATTGCATTCGATTCGACCCAATGTTTGTTAGATGCGGCAGTTGTATGGTTCTAAAAACAGTTTTTCAGCTTGCCAGGAAGTGTTTGAGTGCTCCTATCGGCCTTGACTGAAAGTAAAAATCCACCAGATTATAACCGGTTGTGTGAAAAAGCTGAGCTCTTCAGGTTCTTAAGTCCATGGCAAAGATCCGATGAAGGTTTCTTGAAATATTTACGTTCAAAATTGACATCTGAAAATTCGGGTCAGTTCATTTCGGAAGGGCATAACTCCAAGCTACAGAAGGCGAGCAGGCTAGGACTTGGCCAAAACAAACTCTTAACAAAAATAATAATAATACTAATGTGATACAATGAACATCACAAAACAGCCAAGCAGACTGGATTTCTATGTTTAAGATAGTCGCCTTGTTTTTGCTAATTTTTCATTTAATTAAAAATAAAAAATCTAAAATAAAAAACTAGCTATTATAGAGGCAAGTTTATACTGTAAATCTGTACTTTACAGAGATCAAAGCGTCTCTTTTCAGTTGC
Organism: Sabatieria punctata; assembly: GCA_030248155.1. Lineage (NCBI taxonomy): Eukaryota > Metazoa > Nematoda > Chromadorea > Araeolaimida > Comesomatidae > Sabatieria > Sabatieria punctata. Next base: position 83,571 of record JASANB010005470.1, read on the forward strand.
AGAATGGAGATGAATGGCTTGAGACTCTAAACTCAACTCGCAAAGAATGGAAATCTAAACTGAGATTTTTCAAATTCATAATTTTTTTAGTTTGTAAAACTAGGACAGGTCTACCAAAAGGTCGGCTAAGTATACCACATTAGAGAGAACAAATTTGAACATGCAAACAATTATTTAGCCAAAAGTCTGTGATGTCAACCATTTTTATCTAAAAATTACGAAATGAGCTGAACTTTCATACCAAACTGTGTTTCCCCTTCAGTTTTTTTCCAGATGAGGTCTGTATCTGTAAAATAGGTATGCCTAATAAATGCTAACGATTGCATAGACATTCCGACCAAACTCGAAAATGCTTGGAAAGCGTCCAGTTATCAATTTCTAGCCGCGGTGATAAAATATGCAAATATGCAAAAAATATGTACATATCTCATTTTTGCATGCATATGATATATGCAATATCAATATGCACTACAGATTGCATGCATATATTCATATGCAATATCACATGCATCGAAAAAAACCCGATATCATCCAACCATAGTTTGAACTACAATTATTAGATGTTGTTTTGAATGAACTGTTATAGAACAAAGAAATGTATGTGGTTTATTGCATTCTAAAATATTTTAAGTTGAATAATGATATCCGGCATATCCGGATCCGGATCCGGTAGAAATTTGTATCCGGTCGGGCCCTACAGAACAGTCCGATTTTTAAAAATTCCGTAACCCGGGAGCGGGTTCATTTGCTGTGGAGAGGTAGTTATGCCCTCGGGTTATTTCATACAGTTATGCGGTCAGGTCAGGCCGGCCACGAGCGTCACTAGGTTTCACTTCTCGCTATGATGGTTAAATCTGAGGGTCATAGATTAGGTGCCGGCTTTATTATTTTTTGATTTGCCAACTGAACATTCGGCTAACCGTAACTTCGGCGAAACTTTTTCGTCCAACTGATTTTCGGCGAACTGATCGGATCCCGAGCCTGAAATGGGTCAACCCTCCTTTGCCCATGTCTGGTCCGACGATTTCCGATGTTTCTGGCAAGTAGTAATTTTTCAGCAATTTTTTTGAATTTCAGAAACTAATATTGCTAAACTCGCCTGTAAAACAGCACTCTTTAGCTGTATTTGAGCTGAAATCTTTGTTTTTGTCGATTTTAAACCAAAATTGCTATTTTTGAGCGTTTTTTCTTTTAGTACCCACCCAACTCCTCCCTTAGAATTTGGCGAAACATGACTATTATTCGACGCCGATTAGGCGATTTTTGGGTACTATTAGGTAGGACAGGAATAGTTTTTTAAACAAGTCCATACGGCAACATAGGTTGCCACTAAAACATAGCACAGCAATACAAGCAGCACAACAGCAATTAAAACATAGCATAACAAAATAGCAAAGCTATTTCAAGGATTAATTTCAAAATTGTTATGTGCAACACCGCGAATAAATTCCAACTCATTGAGCACTCATTAGTAGAGTAGAAAACATCTCGGGATTTCTGCACATGTCGCAGAACATTTATAAAGCGCCAGATGGATGGATGCGCCCCATCAAATTATCGCTGTAAAACTCTGTGAGCTGCTTCCGCAAAGTTATTGCTGCGATTGTCTGCATCCAAAGTGCGTTGATGAACATAGCAACCGGAAAAATAGGTGACGAGTTATAAGATTAACGAGATATGATTTTAGTACCACTTAGCCACTTACCATTCACAGCTAAAAATAGCGCATTCAGGCTTATAGCTGAACATGGCTATAGACCCCTAACTGATTAAGAAAGGCCGCTAAATGGTATTATTATCTATTAATGTTTTTGTCGTCTAACAGTACTATCGCCTAATCGGCGTCGCCTAATAGTATTGTACCGAGAATTTCGGCTCAGACCCTGCCGGTGCCATGTCAAAGCCGCCCCAAACCCCACTCCCGTGTCGGCGGCTGAGTTGTTACCTGTGTGCAGTGGAGTAGGTGGTTTATGGGTGTTTAGGGTTGCCGGGTAAAGGAGAGTGGTTGTGAGATGTCGTCGAGGGACTTGGGTCAGTACTTGAAGGTGCGGGTGGTGACGTCACAGGAGCAGCTGGACCGCTGGTGGCCAGAGTTCGCCCAGTCGATGGGTTCGTTTCCGTTCGTCGGTTTCAACTGCAAGTTCAACGGCCCCCAAGTGCTCAAACAGATGAAAAGCAGCGGCATCAACCCCGACCAGAAGCCTGAGGTCTCTTTTGATTTGATCACTCTTTTCTTTTGCTGTCTGCATGGTCTATAAGTCAGTGGCGCTTTCCGGCCAATGCAGTGAGGCGTTCCAGTTGAGTGGTATCGGTTGGTTACTACCGATACAGTATACATGGGCCGGAAAAATGGGTTGGGGTAGTCAAATTCTGAAAATTTGGCGTGGGCTTACCGATTTTGGGGTCGTGACCATTTTGATGGGGGGGGGGCAGGAAGAAAAGTCAGCTTCAGGTGGGTTGGTGGAGTCGTTTGGGGGGGGTCGAGCCCAAGTTGCGGGGTGGCAACCCCCAGACCCCGCGGGCCGCGGCCTATGTATGAGTTGATCTGCTTTTGCCTAAAATAGACATTTTGGTTCAATACAACAGAAATGACTTATTTGCGTTAATTTTAGCAATTTTCAAGTTACTCTACAAAATTGCTTCCGAACAAAATGATACATTGGGGATGAAAAAAATTTCTTAGTACAGTAGGGCTTGGTCTGTGAGTGCACCATTTGTCGGTTGGGAATATCTGCATTAATTCTTCTGTAATATAAATTGGCGCTGATTACGACGTTTGTTGCTGCTAGCGGCTGTAAGATACCCAACTGAGAAATATAATGCCGGCATACATGGGCCGGGGGGGTAAGGGGGGTATACCCCCTCGGCCGGCAATACCCCCCCCCTCGGCCGTCCATACCACCCCCTCGGCCTTCCACCCCCCCTCCCGGAGGGAGAAAATTTCGCTTATTTAAGGCAAAATAGGCGTTTTTTGGCCTTTTTTCGGGGGGGGGGGACCCCCCGAGGTCTCAACCCCCCACCCCCCTCCGGATTTTTCCGGCCCATGTATGAATGCCGGGCCGTAACGACTTCCAGGCCAGGACCCCAGATTGTGTAGATCATGCATGTAACAGGGGGCGTCTGGGGGTCTGCCCCCAGCCGACTTAGTAGGCCAGACCCCCCGGATGGGGCCCTCCCCGAGACGATTTCGCCGACCCCCCTCCGGTTTTTCTGGCAAGTAAATTTTTGAGCAAACGTTTGCAATTTTTTACAATTTCAGACACAAAAATTGCCAAAATCGCCTGCAAAACAGCACTTTTGAGCTGTATTTCAGCCCAAATTAGCGATTTTTGACGATTTTTAGCCCAAAAATTGCGATTTTTCGATTTTTGAGCGTTTTTTAGTGCCCCACCCATACATGGGCCGGAAAAATCCGGAGGGGGGTAGGGGGGTTGAGACCTCGGGGGGGGGGGGTCCCCCGAAAAAAGGCCAAAAAACGCCTATTTTGCCTTAAATAAGCGAAATTTTCCTCCCTCCGGGAGGGGGGGGTGGGTGGCCGAGGGGGTGGTATGGCCGGCCGAGGGGGTATGGCCGACCGAGGGGGAGGGGTATACCCCCGTTACCCCCCCCCCCCCCCCCGCGGCCGATGTATGGCCCCACCCCCTACCAAAATTTTGGCTCATACACCCAACCCGGGCGGGGTGTTCCCAAAAGCGCACAAATCAAAAGCGCACATCCCATAAGCGCACGCTCAGAAAGCCCCCAACCCCTTCCCCCTTCGGCGGATGACCTGTTACATGTATGTATGGTGTAGATGGAGTGGTTGTAGGAAGGGTGTCGGTTCTCGTCAGACTCGGAGGAGCAGTGTTCAATCGACGGAGATTTCGAGAGCGGCAGTGAGCGGCTGCTGGGCACGCGCGACGACAACGCCAGACGCGGCAGTGTGGCGCTGATTCAGTTGGCTTCGTTCGGCGGCTGCGTCCTCCTCCTCCGCTCCTGCTACTTCCGCTCCCTCCCTCCTCAGATCGCCTCTCTACTCTCTGGCTCCGAAGTCTACAAGATTGGACAAGGTACTACCTACACTACACTACACACTCCCATCACCCATTCCATAACACAAAATGGACTTTGACTCTTAATCACACCAAAACGCAACATACCACTTTTTCTGCTTGCACTCAGACAGACTTTAGTTCTGTCTTCTGTTCCGTATAAAAAGGTGAATTCGGTAGGGATTCTGATATTTTAATTTGACTGATAGAATAGCGAATGGTGAAGTGTTAAATGATTCAAAATTTCCTTTAGTTTGATACCATTTCTTTTCTTGGCTTATAATGGCTCAGTAATGCTTTCTTGGCTCAGTAATGCTTTCGAGATAATCGCAATTCTTTGGTAAGAGCAAAGACCGGTGAACAGAAAAGAAACTTTACTTTATAACATAAATTGAACTATGTTTGTCCAGTGTTGGACGTAGGCAGTTAAAAATGGAGGCATATGAGTAGGGATGCAACCGAAGTTCGGTATTATTCGGTATGGACTACTAATTCGGTTACTAGTACTATTCCAGTTCGGTATTTTTCAAACCGAATAATACCGAATGTTGTAAAACCGTTAAAATTGCACCGTTTTGCTTAAATTTGTGCAGATATTTCTTCTTTCTCATCTCTCTGTTCATTTCCTGTGGTAAAATTTTGGCAAACAACGACTATTCATACAAAAAATTGATGAACTTCACGGTTTGACTTAATAATAAACATCAATTAGCCTTTTCAGTTCCCAGTAGACTACATTGTCGGATTCCACTTCTTTACCTAAGCGTTTGTTTTATTACCCCACCTATCTTTTCAAACGATTCATCCAATGTAAGCTGTATGCCTAAGCTGCCAACTCCGGTGCTTCCAGTAGTAGTACTGGATGCTCCCGTCCTCCAACTTTCTGTATGCGTCTTTGTGGATTCGCGCGTAAATATCCTCCTGTTGTTATCTGCCACATGGCGGATAATTGAAAAGGCCCATTCGTCCAACCCGCTGTCAAACCCAACTTTCAGCTTCGGTTTTAAGCTTACGCTAGGCTCAGGCTTAGGGGCAAGTTTTTTATGAAATCTCCGCCATGCGGCGGATAGTAGGAGGATACATATGCGGACGTGTCTGTGTTGTGACTTCACATGATTAATCAGCGCACTTTTGGCCTGACTCGCACCTCATGAAATTGTTTGCTTGCAAATCTTGCACTGGTCCTTGTTGTCAGCAGGGCTGACGGTAGAGAAGGACCAAAAGGACTTGTTATAGTTATAGGCATGCATAAATCTATAGCATTCAAACAATACGTCATTCTCTACAGCTATTTTTTTAGCATAAAAAAGTTTAGCAAAAACAAGAAATATTAGTGAGACTGTATAATTTTGCAATTGCGCCTGTGAATAATCAATATTCGGTATAATTCGGTATTATTCGATTCCAAAAATCCGCTTCGGTATTCGGTATTTTTGTATTCGGTTGCATCCCTACATATGAGCTTTTAAGGAGTGGTAGTACAGACAGAACTATTGAAATTCGATTTCCAAAAAGTTGGATAAAATCGGTAGGGTTAACTAAAGTCTGTAAAAAAAGGAGCGACCTGGCCGTTTTTTGCGAATAACTTTATATGGAGTCATCGGAGCGACTTGGGCTCGAACAAAGTTGTATAGGAGCTCGAGCCCTTGCTCACTGTTCACAATAATCTGCACAACGTAAAATATGAGCTTTTTCCTGACTGCTATGAAAAAGAGTTGAGTTTAGAATTCGATTCTAGAATCTTTGGGGAGTTCAATGATGCTTTTATGACGCTCCTAGTCCAACCGTTCCTGAGATATGGCCGGTCAAAGTTTGCAAAAATTGCGAAAGGGCCTTTTTTGAAAATTTCACGTCGAAAGGGGGAAACATAGGCAGACCGACGGATTTGGCTCGAACTTTCCTGAATGGGTATTCAAGACCACCGGAATCGATTCTGACGCTTCCCCGACCCTAAACGCTACCCCTGCTACCGTAATCCGACTCCTAAAGCGAGGTGGTCCAGCTCTGTCATATGTGATTGAGCAGTCCAATACCATTCTAAACATCCGCAATCAATTTTTAGTATTCACTAACGTCTACAAAACACATTGCTACTCTGACATGAAAAATTGGAAAATTTGTGTTGTTAGTATAAACCATTTTTTGACCTGCACAACCTCTTATTGGAAGAAACCCCTTATTAGAAGCCGAATTACGGTATCAGGGTAGGGCAAAGTTTTCAGGGTCGGGAAGTGTCAGAATCGATTCCGGCGGTCTTGAATACCCATTGGAAGTTTCAGCCAAGGTTAAATAAAGTTTCAGTTGTAGCAGTTGTACGTTATTTTAAGTCAAATTAATCTTTCCGGTCTTCTACAAATTCTGGGTCAGTGTTGTCCGATGTGCCGTAGGTAATGTGGGTTTCTGTAAGTGCAAGCAGAAGAGCTGTCTAGGGCTGGAGAAGGACGTGAAGAAGCTGCGAGAGTCGTTTCTGCTCACAGTCAGCTCTACGCTCGATATTCGAAATGTCTGTCTGCTCTGGCCCTGGTAATCAGTTGCTCTCACACACCACTTACATGCTATCGTAGTCATATATGGTATCACCTCACCTGATGCCTCGCTCGACCGAACGGATACAATATAATTGTACCACTGAGCGATTTGAAGGAAAGATACCATTTATGTATGGTATCAGTGCGGCACCTGGTATGACGAGGTCACGATCGAAGGGTACCATATGGTACCACTATAGGTTGAACCGGTATGGCTACCATTATATGTATACGGTACCATTTGTGGTGGCTGTGACAGTGCTCTAACAACACAGTGTGTGTGTTCAGGTTCGCCTCTCACTACGACTTCGACCAGTTCGGCCTTCACTCGGTTGCCAAATTTCTGTTCGAACAAGTCTTTCCAGGCTCAGATTATCTGTCGCCTTACTACATTACCAAATACCTCGACAAGGAACAAATCAGGGCAGCAGCTTTAGAGGTTACTTTGCTACTTTTGCTTCGTTCCTTTTGTGTCTCCTTTCACTCCTTTAGACCAACCCAGACCTTTGTTGGTCTAAATCCAAGTTATGTAATTAGCTGAGACTGAGTAGTGCTGTGCGTCTAATCAAATGGGATACGTTATGTATTCTCCGGTATTCTAAAAGTATTTTTTATATCTTTTTGCAAGTCCATTTGTTTTTCTCCAGTTTACGTCTAAATAAGTCAGTTTTTTACAATATACGAAATTCTACCACGAATTGGTGGGATTATAGAGTCGGTTTGACCTGGGAGCAGACATGGTTAAAGGGGGGGGGGCTCTGACTTACCCCCCTCAGCCGGCCGCTACCCCCCTCAGGAATTTTTTGGAAGAATTTTGTATACAAAATTATGATAAAAATATGCCTGGATTAGGTGTAAATGAGCTCAGAATAGCTTATTTTAGCTTATTTTAATGAAAAATAAGCCAAAAAACCTTGATCTTAGCCAAAAATCGGACTTTTTGGCTTACCACCCCCTCAGCCCCCCTCAGGCGCTCCTACCCCCCCTCAGCCCCCCTCAGGAATTGAAAATTCTACCCCCCCCCCTCAGCCGAAATGCTAGCCCATGTCTGCCTGGGAGGCCTGAGTCTCAGCTCGTATTGGCGTGTCTGAATTTGAAATCTTCCGCTTCCATATCGATAAGTAAGGCCCTCAAATTTTCGCGGATTCAGATTGCTTATTTTTATTTATTTCTCTCATATCAATTTCATTGAGCAACGTAGGTACACATGCAGATTGACAATAGTTTCCGATTTTGCCATTTCTTTCCGATTTTTTTGGGAAAATCTATATTTTCTCGTTGAAAAAAAGCTAACAATTGACGCTTTGATGAACCATTTTGGAGCTTTGGTCGTTTTGAGCATTGTACCTCATCTTTCGCTTTCCCAAAAAAGGTCCCCAAAAAGATTTCGGACGGGGGTATGGCCGACGACTGCCAAAAAGGTCGCGGAGCGGCGGGGGGAGGAAGACGGTAGCGACTGCCGGTATGCGGGGTATGGCCGGTTAAGGGATTAAACTCTCATTATGTTTGTCGGTGATTTTGCTTCAAGTAGACTAGGGTAAAAGGGTTAGAGGTGATGATTGAGCGTGTGGTGATTAAGAGAAGAGGTTGCAGGTGCAGTTGTCTGTGGATCTGCTGGTGTTTGTGCTGCTGCGGTACCTGGGCTGGCGGCTGCCGTCGCAGTGGAGTTCGCTCTGGTACTTCGGTCAGATGCTCAAGTTGTTCTCGGCCAATCTGCTCGAGCGCTCCTTCCTCGACAACCGTCTGCGGCCGTCGCTGCTGCGCAACGCCTCTGTGACGGCGGCCAAACGCGTCTGGGACAAGAGCTTCCTGCGACAGCTGAGAGAGAGTTGCGGCCGCGGCTGCAGTCTCCGTCTCTGCACACTCTGGGCCTGGCCACTGCCCGACTGCCATCTGCATCTGGAGAAGATGTTAGTGAGACACCCAGGAGAGTGGCTGCCCTGCTTCGGCCGGCCCTTCGTAGCGCTCGACGTCGCCGCTCTCCTCTCACTGGACGACTTTGTCGACGAAACCAGCTCGGACGGGGAGACCTGGAAGAAGGCAGACAAACGCCTCACTCTCTTTGGAACTGATCAGCAGGCCGTCAGATACAAGGTGAACGTCTAGAGTACTGTAGGCTTAGCTAATCTACCCCATAGCTAGAGAGACCAACTCCCCCGAAACCTATAGAAGCGCTCCGGGTATGGGTAGTTGGTTTGTCTGGGAGGGGTCGAAATTTCAAAAAGCTCCAAATCGCCTGGAAATGCGTTTCTAGCACGTTTCAATTAGTAAGGAGGCAAGTTTTAGCTGCGCAGAACGCCGCCATGTGTTGAATAACAAAGCTGGAGGAAGCGTGAAATTCGGTTACCAAAGGCCTGCTAAAACTAATGATTTCTGAGCCAGTTTGTTAGTACTGGATACGCCACTAATAATTCTATATTCTGCTTTTGGCTCTACCTAAACTGTCTTGGCGCTGAGGGGGTCTGGACTTTCTAGCTAGGAGGGGTATCCCCTAATACTACTGGCATGCTCTCACTAAGTCCCAATTCACGGGGAGGTAACTGAAGATCGCAATGTTTCGTTTGAAGTATAAAAAACGGCTCTAGTGCTGCTTAAAGCGCTGTTTTACAGACGATTCTAGCAAATTTAGTCACTGAAAATGTGGCAATTGCTCCAAAAATTAGTTTCTGGAAAAATCGGTGTTCGGAGGTGGAAAATCGTTTGTTCTGTGGGTGGTCCCGGTCTGAGCTGGGGTTGGCTCAAGTCAGGTCGGTCGCGCGGGGCAGGCAAGGCACCCCAGAACTCATGTTGCATGCTAATGTCAAGCTGTCAAAGGACCAGCCTAGGTGGAGAGGGACAGAGCCTCCGGTGGCTGAACAATTGAAGGGCAAACACACTAGTAGAGGGTAAAGCTCTAAAGTGACCAGCTGCTGTCGGATAAAATATTACATGACCTGACCTGACTGACCGGCATAGACAGACAACTATTTCTGCATTTGACCCCACTCGAAAGCAAGTACTAGCAGCCGCTCCAGAACTGGCTCAGAAACCGTTAATTTTTAGCTTTTGTAACGTTTCCGCTGCTGTTCTTCATCGTATCGCCTATTCATTTCGCTCCCACGCTTGCTCACTTTGGGACTTTTGGTTGTCTCGATTAACGATACGCGTTCTTATTTATTATAAACAAGGAAAAATATACGGCTCTTTCCGGGAATCTGCACACTTTGCCCGATATAGAGGCGTAATCAAAAAATGGGGGAAACCCTCCACCTATTGATTGGCATTCCAAATCGTAGCCACATTAACTATTTTACAATAGAGGCGTTTTCCCTCACTATTTTACTTTAGAGGCGTAAACGACCTATTTTACTTTAGAGGCGTAAAGTAACGCGCCCGCGGCGTACTTTTTACGCTGTGGCGTAGCGGTTTTGCGGGAATCGATGCATCTAATCGACGCTCCGGTCAAACTATTGTACAATAGAGGCGTAATCGACCTCTATTGTACAATAGAGGCGTAATCGACCTCTATTGTACAATAGAGGCGTAATCGTCCTCTATTGTACAATAGGGGCGTAATCGATTACAGTAGGACATTTTACTATTGTACAATAGAGGCGTAATCGACCTCTATTGTACAATAGAGGCGTAATCGATTACTACTGCTTAAAAGCCGTAGTTTTCAGTTTGCTTCCAAACTGTACATTAAACACATGCATTTATTGTTTCCGAAGGTTTGGCTGCATACCGTCGCATTAACAACACTTTAATTTCAACTGTCTGATGCACTATGGTACAGTAATCTTTAAGATACGGGAGGCGAATGGCAGGGCGCCTTTATGGTGACCTGCAAGTCGGACGGTCCACCTCCTCGTGGGGCCTCCTGGAACTGGGAAAAAGGTTCTGCAACGAGATCACAGATGCTATCCTCGACATCATCATTGACGGCATTAAAAACGATTTAAGTGCGCAAAAGATCTGCGTTACCATCTACTTTTGCCGTCCTGCAACAACAACAACAACCGACTTGATGTTTGAAGATCTCTACAGAGTGCTCTCGACACCGCTATACTACCACGTGAAGGTGCCACGATCGAGGACGCAAATAGTGCAGCATGTCGAACCGGCAGAGGCTGTTCTTGAAGTGGACTTTACGGCTGCATTTATTGGCGAACAGCTAGAATCTAATGAGGACGCTCTACAGTTCTTGGCTCGCTTTGGACTTATACACAATACGCTGAATTGCCATCAGGCAGATCAAGCTTGTCCTGACGAAATCGCAGTCCTTTGGAAAGATGTAACGAAAGCAGAGGGCTTCAGGGTAATTCAAATTTGTGAAGCATTTCAGATGTATGTACGTACGTACTTTTCTTGTTATAGTGGCGGTGTAGAAACTGCCCCGCCCATCCCCACTTCAGTGTACGGATTGGAAGTTTTTTCATGAAGGCCCATCTCGTCTTGACCAAACAGCTTCTGGTGATGTATTTTTGGGCCACATTTCCCAATATGAAATTAGATCAAGTTTCCCATGAAACCGCGGTCTCGAAAAAAATCATTGTGGATTGGTATGGTTTATTGCTTTTCTGCGTAAAAAATATGTTCATTTTACGTTAGTTTCAGGTATAACTTTTGCAGAGATGTTTGCCAGACTTGGTGCGCAAGGACGGCACAAGCACGAGTACTAGGTGGGGCAAATGAAGTGGTTATTTTTGACCAGACTCTGTTCTTTACCACAACGTACCCGGGGGAAGGCGTGCAGCGTGACCATGTGTATGCGTACATTTTGTCGCAAAGAAACAACAACGATATCAATCTACAACAGGTCACCCAGCAACAAAAGAATTCCGATTTTTTGGTTGCATTTCTTCTACGATGGCTCCACCCAGGTATCTTGTTAACATCCAATCACATACTTACTAAGTATTGGCGTACGCTTTCTAGGGACGAAAGTTATGATGGATACGAAAGTTCTGGACGACGACTACGGCGGGAAGCCGTCTCTAGTTAACAAAATCCAACAGACTCTGGAACGTACGCACGGACAGCGGTGGAAAGATTACTTGATAACGGTAATTTCACCCGATCAGGACGCCCCGTTACAGGCCGAGCAAAAGTGGGCTGCGCTTAAGGACAGCCTTAAGCATTTGCATGGTACCTCTGCGAATTTGTACCCCACGTATCTCTACGCATGTTTATTTCGCAAACACCACGCAGATCAGAACATTTTTAATCACTTACTTTAATTCATAAGGCAATATTATCCAGTTTGATCACATATATATATATATATATATATACAGTAGTGCACAAAAAAAATGTCCTCTCCACTTTTTCGGGTTCACTAAAATAACTGTTTTTCACTCAATTCTTAACGAATTTGAACCAAATTTTCAGAGTGGGTGCCCAATTAGTCTGGCTACTTATGTTACAGTTTCGGGGCGAAAATTCAAATTTTGGCGGGAAATTTAAACGAAAATGCCAAAATCATATGGTCTCATAAAAACGGCTCTTACTCAAGAAATACAAAAGCTACGCCCGTGAAATCACGGCCGCTTATAGACCCAATATAGTGCAATTTTCTGTGGAAGTTTCAAAATCCTCGCTCAAAGTACGCGCGAGAATCAGATTTTCAAAGTTGGCAAAAAATCGGAATTTATCCATTTCCAAGGCTAACATTTTGAGGTTCACTAAAATTGCCCGTTTTCAGTCAATTCTCTGCCAATCTGAACCAGAATTGCAGAGTACGTGGCCAATGGGTCTGACTAACTCTGCTAGAATTTGGGCGCGAAAATTCAAAATTTGGCGGGAAATTTAAACGAATATGTGAATATCATAAAATGGTCTCATAAAAACGGCTCTTACTCAAGAAATACAAAAGCTATTCTGGTGAAATCACGGCCGCTTATAGACCCAATATAGTGCAATTTTATATAGAAGTTTCAAAACCCTCGCTCAAAGTACGCGCCAGAATCCGATTTTCAAAGTTGGCAGAAAATCGGAATTTATCCATTTCCAAAGCTAGCATTTTGAGGTTCAGTAAAATTGCCCGTTTTCAGTCAATTCTCTGCCAATCTGAACCAGATTTGCAGAATAGGTGCCCAATGGGTCTGGCTAACTCTGCTAGAATTTCAGCGCGAAAATTCAAATGTTGGCGGGAAATTTAAACTACAAAGTATCCTGCAAAAATTGTTCTTAGTAATGTATAAATTTCCCGCCAACATCTGAATTTTCGCGCCGAAATTCTAGCAGAGTTAGCCAGACCCATTGGGCACCTATTCTGCAAATCTGGTTCAGATTGGCAGAGAATTGACTGAAAACGGGCAATTTTACTGAACCTCAAAATGCTAGCTTTGGAAATGGATAAATTCCGATTTTCTGCCAACTTTGAAAATCGGATTCTGGCGCGTACTTTGAGCGAGGGTTTTGAAACTTCTATATAAAATTGCACTATATTGGGTCTATAAGCGGCCGTGATTTCACCAGAATAGCTTTTGTATTCCTTGAGCAAGAGCCGTTTTTATGAGACCATTTTATGATATTCACATATTCGTTTAAATTTCCCGCCAAAATTTGAATTTTCGCGCCCAAATTCTACCAGAGTTAGCCAGAACCGTTGGGTACGTACTCTGCAAATTTGGTTCAGATTGGCAGACAATTGACTGAAAACGGGCAATTTTAGTGAACCTCAAAATGTTAGCTTTGGAAATGATGATAAATCCCGATTTTTCGCCAACTTTGAAAATCGGATTCTCGCGCGTACTTTGAGCGAGGGTTTTGAAACTTCTACATAAAATTGCACTATATTGGGTCTATAAGCGGCCATGATTTCACGGACGTAGCTTTTGTATTTCTTGAGTAAGAGCCGATTTCATGAGACCATATGATTTTCGCATTTTCGTTTAAATTTCCCGCCAAAATTTGAATTTTCGCGCCGAAACTGTAACACAAGTAGCCGGACTAATTGGGCACCTACTCTGAAAATTTGGTTCAAATTCGTTGAAAATTGAGTGAAAAAGAGTGATTTTAGTGAACCCGAAAAAGTGGAGAGGACATTTTTTTTGTGCACTACTGTATACAGGGTGTGCCAAAAAAAAACAACCCAGCAGAGTTTTTGCTGTAGCAACCGCAAACCTCAACCGATTTGAATGAATGTTTTTTTAAATGAAAGATAAATAAATTCTTGAAAGATTGATGTACCGTTTATTAAGATAGCCTGCTTAGTTCCTGAGATATTTGTCCTCAAAGTCAAAACAGAGATTTTGGCAATGAACAAGAGTGATAAAGAACAGTACAGCAGTTTTTTTACTTTTGTAAACATGAATCTGAACCGATTTGAATGAACCCTTTTTTGAATGAAAGACTGACAAATTCTTCAAAGATTGGTGCAATTTTTATTGAGATTCGCAGTTTAGTTCTTGAGATATTTGCCTTCAAAGTCAAAACAGATTTTGGCAAAGAACAAGAGCGATTCCGTGGCATTTCATAATAAAGCAGATTCCTACTGCTGGGGCTAATGATACTTTAGTGTTGAAGTAAACAGAGTTTCTGTGTCACCTGTGAAGCCTCCAAGAGCCCTTAGCAGTAGCGGGAATCCGTTTTATTACGAAGTGCAGAATAATAAAAATATCCCTCTTGTTCACTGCCAAAATCACTGTTTTGATTTTGAGAGCCAATATCTCAGGAACTAAGAAGAGTACATTAATGAAAATTCCAGCAATCTTTTAAGAATTTATTTATCTTTAATCTAAAAAAGGATTCATTCAAATCGGTTGAGAATTGCGGTTGCTACAGCGAAAAATCTGCTGGGTTGTTTTTTTTGGCACACCCTGTATATATATATACAGTCATGTCTCGTTAATCCGGACAAGTTGGGACCAGCAGATTTTGTCCGGATTAACGAATTTCCGGATTAACGAAACAAAATTTAAAAACGTTGTTTTCAGCTTGAAAGCAGTACCGCAATGTTCTCTTTACTGTTAGAATATAAACGTAACGATTTTATCGAATTTTTCACCACAAAAAACGGCTCGAAACAAGTGTAACTCTCTATTTCGGCGACATAAAGTCTGTGATCGAAGTCTGTTTACTGCAGCTAAGTTTGTAATCGCTGTTTCAAGCGACGGAAGCTGAGCACTTCATGTGCCGAAAAGTACTCCATGTGACTTTGGCAGAAATGACTGATTGTAGCCAGGGAATTGAAAGCCTCTAGATGAGTGGGAGGTGCTTGTGGATTCGTAGCCCGCAATTCTACTGTACCCCATCCTCTTCGTCTGATAGATAAAAGGACTCCTGCGTATGAAGAGCGACAAGCTCCTCAACTGATACTTGCTCGCCTCATCAGTGGCTTTCTGGCTATCAATTTCGAGCCACTGTTCTGCCGACATTGGATATTGAATGACCAAATTCGATCTTTTTTACATTTTTTGTTTAGCTAGCGAAATTAATTGAAATTTTGAGGCGCCAACTTGCGTCCGGATTAAAGAGTCAGGCACCAGAATTTGTCCGGATTAACGAAATCCGGATTAACGAATCATTTAACGTGTAAAAATCGAAGTTGGGACCTGGAAAACGTGTTCGGATTAACGAATCCGGATCCGGATTAACGAGACATATAACATGGGGAAAAATTGGGACCTGGCCTAATCTTGTCGGAAGGCGAATATCCGGATTAACGAGGTCCGGATTAACGAGACATGACTGTA